>NQII01001009.1:555761-599207 GCA_002778355.1 Clitarchus hookeri
GCTATAAACCTCACGGAGCCCGAGACCTTTCCAACGAATGCAAAACCGTGGAAATCGGTTCGTGCGTTCTGGAGTTATAGCGTCAGGAAGGAAAACCCGACTTATTTTTATATAGTAGATAAACACGTGGTTGGCCCAAGTATTCTATATTCTATGTTCAGTGGCAAATAATAAAAATGTAATGGGGGTATCTTTGCAATATACATAAAAACTTTATATATAGCACGTATAACGGCTGCAAATTATGAGCCTGTTACTTAGATAACCTGTGAAGCATTTGTTCTAGAAGAACTGGCTATACGCTAGGCGCTACGAGTATTAATGTTATATCTGATAATACTATACTTTAATGTTCAACCACATTGATAATGGAGGTAAATTGCAATATTTTTTTTCATTTTCAAATCTATCGAAGTACACCAGAGGCCTTTATTCAAATATTCTTGGAGTGTGAAATATAATTTGCCGTCAAATACACGATACAGTTTTACGCTTGCTGAAAAAAGGGTTGATAAATTCATTTTAGTTGGACGACAGTAATGTCAGAAAGTATTTGCCTTCTTGTGTTTCTCTATCTCTTCTAATGGTCGAGAGATGTTGCAATGGAGAATTCCTTCTAGTGAGCATTCGACGTAAACTTCACTCGTTAATATACCTTGGGATTGTTAGAGAAATAACGTATTTTGAATAAAACAAAGTTTTGAAATAGAGAAAATGTATTATCGGTAGAATAAAATGTCTCTTCGCAATACTCTTAGTATTAATGAATGTGTCCTTATAGGGGAAAACCGTTTATTTTATCGTATGTAAGCGTTTGTATTCAAAGTATTCTAATGGTAACTAGTATGTATACAGAATTAAGCGAAATTAAAAAATATACATATTGCAAAATGATTCATTATGCAAATTAAAATGGAAATATAAAGGATATTTTATACTGGAATTTAGTTTTAAGGGATATACTTTTGAAAACCGAGATTTTTTAAACATTATCTGTGCAAAGTATCAGCAAATAATTGAAATGAAATAACAACTCCCCGAACATTGTTTTATGTTATCGGAATTTTAACCTAAGAGAAAACTCTTATTAATACCTCCCACCATAATAAAAATAACAAGTATAGCCAAACTCTTTTTGGATACAACCATTTTACCGTCAAGTATTATGAACGTTTGACGGTGGTCTTTTGAGCAGTATGACATTGTAATAATAAACAAAATTTTTCCTCTTACTGAAACTGCTCGGGTCCCATCGCTCTCGTGTAAAACGCAAACATATCTTTCAGTCACAGCGACACAGCTCCGCACGCGTAGGCAATATCAGTTTTTCCAGCTGGAATCGCACACCGACTGTCGCCAGAAACACACAGGCAGCTTCAGTGCAGTAAGCTTATTTAAACATGCTTAGTTTTTTTTTACAACATTTGTAAAAATATCCTCCAACATTGTTTGTGCAGCGGGCAACGCAGCTAATTATAGACTAATGTGCCTACGTGCTAGGTACTGTATCGCTGCAGTCGAAGTTATGCGTGCATTTTACACGAAACTGGTGTGGCCTGGGTAAATGCTAAAAGAGAACCATTTTTGTCCATTGGGTCATATTGTTCAATGAACCACCATCAAGCGCACATAATTACTGACTGGTAATAGTTGTCTGCTATAAGAGGCTGGCAGCCATAGTTCTTTTCAGTTGTTGATGATGGGGAGAGAGAGAGAGAGAGAGAGCGTTGTTTCGTGAAAAGGGGGCGGGGGGAGGTGGCTTAATGAGAGTTGGCTCCTAATTTCAAGATACAAATAACTTAAAACTATGGATGGATAACTGTGATTTAATTTCACATAATTTATGATATTTCAAACAAATACAGTTTAAAATCTTATTTTTCGAAGTATTATAACTTCCTCGTTTGTCAGTTTATGTAGAAAGTGTCCCATAATTTCCCCAACTGATTTTACATGAGGAATCACGTCAAGAAGTTCATCTGTTGAATTCCTTCTAAAAGAGTGCAGATATAATGTTATTTTTCACAGAATCTTAATGGGACTCTATACAATGAACGAGAAGCTGCGAAGGTTTATTATTTAAAGAATGTACCAAAGTTAGCCCGATATAAGGAATAAATTCACCTAAGAAAAACCACCCCCATGTCATTATTGCATTCAACCGGCATTAAACTACAAATGCGAGTCAGTCATGTTTCTGCAAGACCAAATGTTCTCAGTGGATCAAATTAAACATTGAAAACTGGTTAGTAAGTTAATAAATCGTTTTCATCGAACATGTGTGAACTTTCTACAATCCAGTTTAGTCTGCAAAACGACGCACTTAAAAATAATCCGCTCAGTTTCTTTTGAAATGATGATCAATGTGCCAATATATCTAAATACTTTATAAAACATATTCAAGAGCTTCTGGCCGTAATTGTTACAATTTTCATTATAGCATTTTATAAAGACCTTAACAATGCTTACATGTTAACGGCTAGTCGATTAATAAAGATAATGCGCTAATTGTTGCTGTGACGTGTTAAACGTCGTTATGAATTGCGAGGACTTACTTCGGTACCTTCGTATATATATGAACTTCGAGATGAAACTGTGTCTAGAGGCGTCTATCCACTTCATTGTACATGTCACACGTTTACAGCAGTCGTTTTGAATAGCTGAATCTCTATTAATATTGGTGCCACGATATTAAAGAAAAAACAATTTAAATACAGTTACAAATAAAGTATTTAGGGGTACTCACTCATTCAAAAAAACACACACAAGCATACAGATGAATACCACATACCCTAAAAGATGACAGAGAATGTACCTGGTGGGAAGTAAGCATGACAAGAAGCCTGCGTACCAGGGGAATCATCTGTTAACTGTTGTGCGCCACCTCGTAAATTGTAGCAAATATCTTCCAGTTAAGTGGCTAAAACAAACCCTCGCGTCAAATTTTTCTAACGGTTTGGAAATATTTTGGCTTAGATTTTCTAGCAATGGGCATGAATCTGATGTCATATTACTTTAATTGTTTGAAGTAAATTCGTGCCTGACTCTTACGCCTGAGTAAGACGTTCTCAATTTGTATTTTATCAATATTTTCAAGAAATGTTTCAAAAGTTTCTGACCTATTACCTAAATTTTCTAGTGCCAGTTTAATGAATGACTCGAAATCATGAAATTAAAGATGCTCATTTCAAAATGTTATGAATTTGTCATTGCTTCGTCTGTGAAAAAGTCATCCTAATAAACTCACACGTCAGTGTTGTAACACACTATTCTAAAACATTAGAAGAATAATTAAAAAGAGTTCTTCCAAACTTTAACTGGGAGTGCTCCTGGCGATATTACAAAATCGTGCATGGTATAGTTCAGTAATATAAGTTTCAGAAATAATTTAATGTTTAAAAATGGTAGACTGCAAACCATACTAGTATATGGATAACCGCGCATAAATTCATAACAATATAATTTTAAACAGTTAGAAATTTTGCTATAAATATTTCGGAACATTAAACATTAGAAATAGCTTTTACTTTTTAATCTTAAGTATTAATAATAAATTCAATTCGAATTTTCACAACGTCAAATTTAAAATCTATTCCACATCTTCGTATTTAACGGACAATCCAAACATAAAACGAGGACTGCAGAAAAAAAATTATTTCGTGTTATTCGGGCACGGTAGACACTTCTCAAATAATATCCCGCGTGCGGTTGCATAAAAACAGTCGTCATCGATATACATGCCACCATTTCGCGTTATAATACGACAACGAAGCTAGACTTCACAGTACTATACGTACTCAAGGAGAGGTCAGATGTTCATTGGCGGCCGCTACACACAGGACTCAGGCTCGTGTTTGACCCAGTCACTTGGAATAAAGCCAGCAGAGTGCTGAGTGTTTCCTGTGGATTCTGAGTCTCGTTACACGCGTCGGATGAGCAGAGATCCAAAAACACACGTCAAACTAACCTTATATTTGTGTGTGGTCTACTTTGGTAAAAATATCATAATACGAAATGTAATAGGCTCTAATCAGTGCTTAAAAGGACGAAGTTGGTTATGAGAGAATCTTTATATATTTAGAGAACGAAAATTGGTACAATTTATGGAAGAACTTAAATCAGGGTCCGATCCTTGAACCCAAGTTGAACACACGAGTTTCACGTTCACCTTTATCATCTGATTAAATTCAGCTTTATACGTTTTTTTGTTCTTCGCACCTACATAGTTACATTAGCCTGTCCACTGCTTTATCTCGGGAGCATACCGCACCGCCTTGAGATAAGTGCCGTGGAACAGGTGTTCACATTGAAACAATCCTCCGAATATAGATGATCACGGCACTCCAGTCTTATCTCTGCGCATTCGATTGCGTCCGTAGTCTGAAAAACTTTCATTCACCATCTGTTTTTTTTTTTTTTTTTGCGAAAATCACAGTTATTAACTGCGTGTTGTCAGTCGCCACATGGAAGGAAAGTGCAAAACACGATCGATTGCAGTGCATGAAAATATCCTACGTAAAGGGCAAAAGGACTGTGACATTGTATGGACTCGTGCTATAGTGAATATATATACAGGACTCAGTTGCATTCTTCAGATACGACCCTCTCCTCTACTCGACGGGTTATGGATGACATTTTTTTTACTAAATTTAGGGTTTATTCTCATACCCGCTTTTACATCAGGAGACATTTAACAAATTAAAGTTAAAAACTTAGTACCAGTACATTGCACTCTAACAGAATATTTCACAACATATGGGATCCACTTCACCAGTGAACAGAATACACTAAAACAATGGAAAAATTATTTTTATAAATACATGGTGAATTTCATTTTGTTTTACCGGGTTGCAGTTCTGTTTATAATGCAGTAATATGGCGTTGCTCATCGTTATGTTAAGTGCACAAAATATCACCCTAAACTTGAATGCATGCCTACAGTAATAACGTAGAATATCGTATTATATTAATATATAAATAAAGGTGCTTGTCGAATACGATGGTAGCCTCCTAAGATATTTCCAAATTATAATTGTGGCAAATTGCGACATTACTGAAAACTGCAATTATGGCAAAAACATAATTAATTATACCAATACGTTATTCGCTTCTCTTTTCTGCCCTGTGTCTACCCGCCGGCGTAGTCCTTTGTCAAAGAATAATGCAATTACATTATATATTACCCTTAGGGTAATGGTCAACTTGTAGACATTGTTTATAAGTACTATTTGCTCACATACAATTTTTAGACCGCATATTATTTACATAGTGCCATGTCAGAATTAAAATTTTAGTGTTTTTGGAACTTACAAACAATGACAATTAACTGACTTACCGAAATGAAATAAGTTACGTTTAAACAATATAACACAAGATACTTCAAGAAATATTTGTAATCATGATATGAAACGTTTTCGTAATTTTTTAAAAACTGCTCGAAATAGGGACATTTTAAATTATTTTCTATCTTTTTTTTTCTAAGCGAACCTTAAACTTCTTCTAATTCAATTAATAACGTATTGACGAACTGTCGAATTTCCTCTGTTGGCTTTCTGTACACAGAATAAGAGTAGTGCTTCATTTAAGTAGCAGCATTAAACGTTTGTTTAAACAAGTTGCAGCAAGGATACAAGATCCAAGCCTGGCTAAACGCCATGTTTAGTTCTTTCGTGAATCTATAGATGTCACTACAAATCACAGATAACTACCTCACAAGTCTACCCTATCTCATATTCCTACGATGTCCTCTATATAAAAGCAGATACTCATACACGACATGGNCTACCTCACAAGTCTACCCTATCTCATATTCCTACGATGTCCTCTATATAAAAGCAGATACTCATACACGACATGGTTGAAACAATTCACACACGCAAAACAGTCAATAACAACACGCATTCAATCAGTATCTGTCTAAGCTCGCCTCATAATCACAGACACGCGTTGGCGCTTCTGTATGGATACGCATTCTATGCTACATCAAAATTACTTACTTAAGGTGGCCGCCTGGTTGAAGCAATTTTGCACTTCTGAGGTCTAAAAGCGTGGGAGCGCTGTGGGCGACCGAGACATGCGCATCAANGGTTGAAGCAATTTTGCACTTCTGAGGTCTAAAAGCGTGGGAGCGCTGTGGGCGACCGAGACATGCGCATCAACTCTCTCAGCGCCTCTATGAGCAAAGCACTGAACTGGCGTGCAGTCTTGCCGTCGATAACGCGCCTTTATGAGACTTTTAGCGAAGACCCTACAATGTTATGAAGTAATAGTAAAAATAAAGGTTTGATGCACTTCCCTATTCCTTTTTTAATGTTTTGTACCGGAATGTTATTACTTAAATATGAGCGTGGAAATGACTGTTTGGGCCACTTTCACTTACGCAAAGACATGCTTTAGAAAGAAATGTAGGCACTGAAAATCATATAAAGAGTTGTAACGTTTATTAAATGATATTCGTAAGCAGATCTCACCCAGAAACGTTAGACAGTTTTTTAACAAAATGTTTTCTGCTGGAGCTCTGCACACCGTTCGGCGGCCTACCCTGGCGGCCACCTAAACTTAGCGGGAACATCCTACACGCTCACGAGCCAAATAATTAATTCATAAAGTAGTTACTTATACTTTTTAAACGACTGCACGGTCCTCGAGTGAGTGAAGTGTTGAGTTGAAAAATTTGGGTGGCTCTTATCAACGAGGTCTTGAGTGTCGATGACGGTGAAATGAGGGGAGAATGGTGCAGCGCCGGAATGTTAGATCCGTGAAAATGGCAAATCACCGAGAAAACCCACCGACCAGCGGCATCGTCTGGCATGATTCTCACATGCGAAACAGGTTCCCCTATGAAGGAGGCGAGTAGTCTAACCACTACACCACCACGGCCCATACACTGCCCTCGAGTCAGATAACTAAGTTTAATGACAAATCGAAATATATAATGACTTCGCCAAAAATATTATGTGCAAGCTAGACTTTTATAACTTACGTGCTAAACCTTCATATTTCGGTTGGTTATTGGCCGTGTGTGTTGCGTTGTATGAATGAGCCAATCAGAACGAGGTTACTCGGATACTGAATATCTATGATTTTTGGGCAGACACGCACTCAAAAACAAATAACACGAATCTGTAAAAACATTTCCATGGACAGGTTTTTAATAATACTATTTGTATTATGTCATACAACTATTGTACAGATACATATAAATGCATGTATGATTAATTAATGAACTTCGAATAGCTGAAGTACGTAATAGTAGATACTCTTTTCCTAATCGTGACCGAATTCTATAATACATATATATGCTCTCTGTTTGGAGCATAAGAATGTACACGGTTTTTTTAAAATAACTTATGTTGCTCACAAGACAATGCAATATTCCAAAACAGTTCCTCGCTGCATTTTCACACAAGAGAGGGAAAAAAAACAGAATAATAAATTTAAATCTATGTGTGTCCACGTGACATTATCCAAACTTAATCGTTTGCCCACCAAATAGTTTAATTTTATATCCTCGTAACAGCGGTATACGCAGAGGACGTGCACAATTACACGTTGGCGCTTGTTCGCAGTGTTGCAAGACGTATTTGAGGAAAAATTGGAAAGTTAATATTTCCACGCCAAGTGGAATACCATGGTGAAAGGGATAAACGAAAATGTGCAACCATAACCCTGTGACATTTCGGGATAATTTTGAACGACGCTTAATATATAAATTTTAATAATAGACTGCAGAAACTACGAAATTTGTTGCTCATTTCAGCAAGCTATTTCTTTACTGTCATGGAAGGTCACAAGTTTTGATCTCGACGACTGCCGTAGTAACTGTAGCATTGGGAAATGATACTCCAGTGCTCATGCGTCACTGCGGAATCGTAGATGGCCAATTGTTCGAACCACGTCATCACGAAGAGATCTCGATGGTCGCTCTCATGAACCTTGACTCTGTCTATGACTGATAATGTGCGCGCTTCATGATCGATAGATCGAAACCACGGTACGTGATTAATCTCGTTACAAACCACCGGCGTCGGTACAAGTTCAGTACAGTTAGACCAGTGATATTCCTCTCTGAAGTACGCCTGCACTCTCCGAGTTCAACGAAAGAAAGAAATTAATTACATCACTCTATTTTTGCTGACGGTGTACGTAAGTATTAACAGCTATTAAGGGGAAAGAATTCGTCATACATTAATAATAATATAAGAAAATGTCAAATTTTCATATAATAGCCAAGAAGATAGTAATTTTGGAAATTATTTTAAACTATAGAAAAAAATATTATAAGTTTTGACAAATCACATCATATTAAAGAATTTTTTGAATTTTTTTCCACATTTGCAATCTCTCATTAAGTTTATGGTTTTAAATGGTGTTAGCAAATCAAAGCAAATAATTAGAGTTTAGAAAATTGCAGTATTCTTATTTATTTCCTTATTCATTTTTTGCATTCCATATAATAGGCCATATGCCTTAAAAATGTATTAAATTGTATGCTTCTAGAATATTGTAAATCTGATATTCACAAATGGTTTCAGTACTAATTTATTTCACACAACTGATTTTTACAAAAATGAAGCAAATTTTATTATGTGCATCTGGCATTTGAAAACAGAGCATATAGGATAATTATGCACGACTAAAGTGAACAATGAATTTTATATTATACATTATATAAAAATTATGGAATAATATTCGGTTTGGAATGACTGAAATTTGAAAGATAATGACTGGCAAAGTATAAAACTTTCCGAACGACCGTGGTTATAAAGTTTTACTGGTAACTGTAATTTGCGATAATGTTTAGGACATTAGATTTATAGTAAATAAATTCTTAGTTTAAATAATTTTGCCCACAAAATATTTCTTTTTTGTATTCCATAATGACGAATATCTTGTAATAAGTATGGTTTGATTTCTCATAAGCAGTTCATTCATTGAGTTATGGAATTAATTATAGAAGTGTATGTGACTTTTCAATTACCGCCAATAACAAATGTTTGGTAAATTTCGTGTCAGGTATTATAACCGCAAAACCATTAAATTCACTTGCTTAATGAAAATTTGCCCAAGAAAAATGTTAGTGTTATAGTCAAACGAAATTTCGTTAGTGCGATGGCACAGGCGAAAGAAAGAATTGATTACAATGCCGCTGAATGAAGACAAATTTTCGCTCTGCTGCGGCACAGAAGACAGGCACTTTTAAAACATCGTCGGAACACATCATGCTACACATACATGCGCCGCGATGTTCCCATAGTTGTTGGTAATAATGCTCCACTCCACAAGAAAAATACATAAGGAAGCTGGTATGCAGTCTGGCCCTACAACAAATCAGTGCTGATAAATTAGGAAACCGTTCACTATAAATAGAGCTAATTACGGGAAGCGTCACATTGCTGTTAACTGGCTACTTGGTATTGAGCCAGGGGAAGATAACACATGAGGCAGCAGGATTTCTTCAACTTACCGCTGCGCATTCAAAGACACTCGTATCACAGCCACAGGCGAGCGATGACCAATGGCTTGGCAGGCCATCGTGCAAGTAGTAGGAGAAATGTGTTGTAACAAATGGAGAGATGGATTATAGCTCTCATAGTCAGCTTTCAAACCTCTGCACAATAATCAACTGTTCTCAAAAAAAGAGTGATTCGACGGTAAAGTAAACATTTCGGCAGTCCGTAGTATTCCACGTTGTTTTCTCCTAACATCACGGCAATTAAAGACAGCACTGTTGAGATATTAACACAAAAACGTGTAAATGTCGCTGTAATGACCTCTTCGTTTGTGTTGGTCATCTATAAATGCTTATAATAGATGTGCGGTGTCTAGTGAAGCTACCACAAGCCGGTGGGCGGTACAGAAATAGGTTGTTATCTTTTTTAGAGCCTATGTGACACTCAAGTGGTTCTCCTTTGTGGTCGCCTGTAGGGATTGTCCAGGAAAAACATTTTTTTTTTTAATTTCTTTGGACTATTAATGGTTAACTGATCACTTTAAATTGACCTGATTAAGATATACTTTTCTCTTGTTTGTAAAAGTTCACCAGATGTAAGATTTACATTGCAATGTGCATAAAGACACTTAAAACAGGAGAGTCAAATGGATGCGAAATGGCAAGGAATATAAATATTCTAGTAACGTAGTAAAATATTAATAAAAAAAAACACAAAATTAATCTGCCATAGTTATAATCATTAAACTCGCAATATGACGTCGATATTTGGGACTATAGTGAATTAACTGTTGCTTTAACCTTTTGTGAAGCCCTGCTACGTTCTACTTCTAGGACATTTCTCCGCCTCATGCAAACAAAGAATAACCAGTTCTAGAAAACTACGCCAAAGGAACAACGCACCGCATTCGTGCGCACTCGTGCATTATTAATTTGCATAAGGGCTATATCTTACTAGTCATTACCATCGTACCTTTTTTTCTCCATTTTTATTTATTAGGATTATAAATAAAATATAATAATTTACAGTTAAAATATTCGTAAAATGGTAATTAAAGCAAAAATAAGATACATTTATGCCAAACACAAGTATAAACGCTTGTAATTTCCAGACATATTTAGAACAAAAAAAAACCATGCCTGTGGTGATTTTTTAAATGTTTGATTTGAGAAAGAGTGAAAAAACCGTAAATACACTATAANAAAAAAAACCATGCCTGTGGTGATTTTTTAAATGTTTGATTTGAGAAAGAGTGAAAAAACCGTAAATACACTATAATTCATAATTTGCTGCCATCTTAACGGTGAGCCTTATGTTAGTGTGTGCATTAGCATATGTATAGTAATGGTCAGTGATTTATTTCACTTTACCGCCAACAGCCGATAACTTCTATAGACCCTATACAGTATATGTATTCCGTACGGCCGAAATGATGGGAATTTGAGGGCTGCGTATAACTTACCTATGTCACCCTTACTACCCGGCCTCTCTCAAACTCCCTCAGTAATTGCTACGGGTTTCCCGTACATCTTTATGGTATTCCCATCCACAATTATTCACGCTTGATTATTAAGTATCGTGAACGACTTTTTCACGTCACAACTGCTATAATGCATTGTGTTTATACACGCTCCAAGGTGGTGCAACTGTATCTATCTCGTACATAGAGAATACACAAACCATTCACGAGACCTTAGTCGTGTGCAGATTATCCTTATATTTACCAAACCTATGGTTACAGAATTATATCAGGCTGTGCACATTTGGCGGGTGAAGTTTATATAACACTTTTCGATGTAGTATTTTTAAAACTCTACGAGTTAAAAGATAAAAGTGTTGTTTTGTTCGTGTATGTAAATACCTGATTAAACGTCAACTGAGTTACAGATCTAGACAATTATAGCAATTAAGTTTGTTCAAATTTTACGTATCTGTCAACACATGTAAAGAGCGCTTGCTGAAATACATGAATTTCAAAGACGTGTTAAACCAATGAATACATAAATATCTAAATAAATAAAACACATAAAATAAACGAATAATGCAAGCAAGGAAAATAAAGCATTTTTTTATAATTACTAGTTCTAGCTGACTGTCATTTTTTCTCACGAAAGCTACGCTTAACGAAAATTAATTAAAATTTTTGTTACATGCTTGTAATATCTCATGACCTGAGCAGGCCTTTGTCACCCATTAAGAAATAAAATCTCGAAATACGACACTTAATAAACATGTTTGAGGTTACTACATTTACATTCTCTTCGGGAACTAAATAAACTGAGTGTATTAAAATCAAAATTACCTGAAAATAATACTAGATAGAGAACCAAAAAAGTTTTACGTGTTACTTGAATCTTAAGGGTTGTCAAAAGGTTTTATTTAGTAACACTTTTGTGCAAAATGAGCTTCAACATATTCTTCTTCTATATCAAAAAAACAANGTCAAAAGGTTTTATTTAGTAACACTTTTGTGCAAAATGAGCTTCAACATATTCTTCTTCTATATCAAAAAAACAAATATTAGATGATATAAGAGTATTTCTGGAAATCTTTTGAAAATAATGTAGCCCCTAAAATTTAGCAAAAACTTCAGAAATTTGAGTTGTATATTGCTAGCAACTCCAGATAGTCGAAAAGTACTCTAGTGTCGAACGTTTAAGATACATATAAACTTAAGTAAAGATAGAGTTCACTGGCGAAAACTNGTCGAAAAGTACTCTAGTGTCGAACGTTTAAGATACATATAAACTTAAGTAAAGATAGAGTTCACTGGCGAAAACTGTGCATATTAACAGTAAATAGCACAACGCTATTAGTTTTAAAACTGACATCCACGAATAAGTGATGGCATATAGCCTGCTGACGAAAAGACGAAGTGAATCATTGTAGTTCGAAAAGCCACGAAAACTGGAGTAAGACCGATGAGACATTCCATTCTCGAAGTTGTGCAAATAGTCAAGAGTCTTCGGTCTACCATGCCAGTGTGCAGGTAAAAAAATATTACCACGTAGAAGACGTTACTGCCCATTAAGGACAGAATAGCGGCCAATTGTAAATTCTTGATGTCTGGAAAGAATTGTCCGTGTCAACAGACAGGTCGCGCTAGCTGAAGCCACATCAGCATTGAATGTGGCATTGATAAAAAGGTTCTGGATAACTAATAACACAGTTGACGTAGTCAGACGATACACTGATGAAGTTAATCCAGTGTTCGGATGCTGCTCAGACACCAATGAACATCGTCAGGAAGACTCTCTGCAAGCTGGCGGTCACTCCACTTTAATTATTTGATGTTCACGCGAGATGTGTTAAGTCCGCTGGTCCGCCTGAAAACATTATGGACTGGCGAATTAAATGTTGCACGTAGCTAGAGATGATTTGCCGCTTTCGATTGACATCAAAAAATTTACAGCAGTACGTCATTGTGTCAATGATGTTCGTAAGTTGTTAACCAGACGCCACCATTTTCATTCGAAATGAAACAAATCTAACATTTATGAGAACTGCTGGTGGCGTTAATTTGCACAAAATTCTTTCACGTAAAAGTGTGAGGGAGCTATGGCATTCAATCGAAACGCCAACATTCAAAATCGTGTCTTCCGTTCTCTGGCTGAATCGACGTAAGGTCAGGTTTCTGCTCTTCGGTGGTTTAAATAGTATCCTACTTGATAATAGACACATATCGCATGACCTTCGGCACATCAGTGCATGAACACGTTAAATACCAAATTTCTTTTTTCGCAACTAAGTCATATAATTTATTAGGCACCCATCCGATTCTGNTTAAATACCAAATTTCTTTTTTCGCAACTAAGTCATATAATTTATTAGGCACCCATCCGATTCTGGCAGTTTCAGAATTCTTTTCCATTTATGCGTCGGTGTCTATCCTTCCTCCTTGATTTAGTGTTTGAAACCCAGTTTAGGCAAAGCTTTCTCATAGATTTGTCGACCAAGTTCGTCGAGATGGCTGGTTATCGACTTGTACGCCTCTGTCCTTTGATTCTCGAGAGCCAGTCTGTAACTTTTCGCGAGTAGATATTTCGTGCGATCAGCTTCGATGATCCACTATAGCTCGGTCGTCAGTTCGGTGGAGTCTGCCATCATTCATAGAATGGAATAAACACACAACCACACAGGTAATATATACATATCCACTCTCGAATTGATGGAAGTGAATTTTCGATCCTTTACAGTCGGTCGATGCACACATTCATCACCTTCTTGCTATGACTAGCAACATCAGTTTTCGCAGCCAGTTTAGACATTAGCATTATTTGAAGTGTCTTAAATTCTTCCCATCTCTGCACATTCGATACGTCGATCAGGTCCATTATCCGTTTATCTTAGCCCCCTATGCGCTTGTCGATTGCTACCAAATCTTCCACCATTTATTTTTTTCCGCTTTCGATCTTTTGCCCAAGAAGCGACATGCCCTTGCGAAGAGCAGTGAAGTGATCTTACATTCGCTCATTTCCATCATTATCATTAATGCGTAGGACATGTCCGAACTTTGATAAAGTATTGTGACTCATGGTCGCCATCTTATTATAAACTGATCAAAGTCACGCCTGTGCCTTCCCTTATATACTGGCGAATCCTTATCGGTCACCAATATGCCGTACTCCTCGTTCCAGCACAAACAACGCATATCATTAAATACTGCGAACATCATGTCTTTATTGCTGTGGTCGTCGTACAGATGCTACATGTTCGTATCTTCCAAGCAAAACTACACGAAAAAATTCTTATTATCACGTAGTTACTCTTTTGGCATGTGTGAATAAGTTTGGCTGAAGTACACACAGACTGCGTTCGCATGCCGTCCCATGCTAAAGTACTCCTGGATACAAGTATGTTTCTCACATGCCACATCGTCGAGAATAGACACCGAGTTTGCCAATTCTTCGCTCGGTGGCACAACGGCTTCGTTATCGCTGCAAGGGAAATAGTATAGGCTTTCGATGGCCTGCAGTACACATGCCACACGGTGGTATTTCGGTTGCTGGAGCAAATTGGAGTGCAGGTAGTCATTCTCGAATCTAAGTTTTATATTTTCCTGAAAAATGTCGGCCTTAACAGAAAAGACTGCTCTTTTGCGAACTCTGTAAACCGGCCAACGCAGTTCTTAGTCAAAGGATAATGCACTTTAATTTTTATATTTGTTTAAGGTACTGGCCACGAAGGTCATTTCTTATTTTTTAAGAAATACGGTTCGACTTCTGCACATTACTTGATATTTGTNTTTTTTTTTTTTTTTTTTTTTTTTGCTTAACAGCATGTCAGAATCACAATTGTATTGTATTTTGGACGTACAAACAATAACATTTAACTCACCTACCAAAATGAAATAAATCATATTGTTATAAGTTACCATGCGACACTTCAAGAAATATTTGAAATCACGCTTTTAACTTTTTGTGTAATTTTTAAAATACTCAACAGACTAAGTAAATTTTGGCATATTTGTGATTTGTAGCAATGGATGAGTTTAACATATATATTTTTTGGAATATCTTCAAATAAATTAAGACATTACCTTAAAACCCACCCTTGTTCGATTTTATATAAAGTATTTCGTTTATTCTATTCGTATTGTTTCAAAAACACTTACGGTGTAAATTTGACATCCCATGAGTACCTAAAACAAATATGTAAGTGTTTAACAGTATTTCAAACTTATTTAAACTGATAAATTCTTAGTGACCAGTACCATTGAGTATTTTATTAAATACTGATTTCAGTAGGGAATCATATTTACAATCCAATTCATGGTTAAAACTAACTTTTGTGAAGTCCTTCTTAAGTTCTATTTCTTGTATTTTCTTGCACCTTATGCAAAGGAAGATAAACCATTTCTACAAAATTACAACAAAGAGACAATGCGCCGTATTTGTGGCACTCAGATTAATAATATTTCGCAGATGAACAATTTATAATTGGCAATACCAATACACCAATTTTGTCCGTACGTTTACTCTTATTTTTTGTAAATTTTATATTATTATTAATAAATTTAATAATTATTTTAAATTTTTTTTACCAAAAATTTGCTTCTGTTGTGTTCTTTGATGTTAAAATAAGTATAAAACGCCTGTAATATATAAAATAATTAGGAAATCTGTGGACTCATCACGGGATGATTTTTCAAAGGTGTGATTAAAAAACTGTGAAGAAACCGCGAATAGACTATAATATATTATGGTATTTCAGCTGGCAATTCTCACGTAATATTATTCCCGATTAGAGATGAAGTGAATGAGAAGAATTGTGCCCTTGTTTACAACTCTCTCCTTAATATTCCTGACGTTGCGACGACATGATGCTCAATGGCTCATTTGTGGAATGGAGGAGGGGTTTGACTTTATAGTGCCTAAAGTCTTACAGACATTTCGACACTGAGTCACAGACGGCCAGATTGCTTAAGTAGTTCGTGAGCGCTTCTAGTGCTGAACTGTGTTGTTTTTGAAGTTAATACTCTCGGTCATTGGTATCCTGTAGTATTATGCAGTGCGGTCAGCCTTGCTATAATTCGTCCACGACGGAGGAGAGAGTAGGAAACACAGCATATAATATACGGGATGTTATACCAGTATAAAAGCTGTAGGACACACATGACATTGTGGACAATTTAAAAATCGCGATGTTCTCAAGAGAAACACGTATTCAGTCAGCAACAGACCAAGCATACGTCAGAACCACAGGGACGCCGTAGCGCTTCTGTATTAATACATATTCTATGCTGCAACAGAATTGCTTCCGTTACTCAGCGCGAACAGCCTTTACGCTCGTGAACCCAGTAATGACTGTATTAAGTAGATAATTATCCTCAGTAAATGACTACACTACCAGCGAGTCAAATAACGAAGGTCGAGTTAAAAGATACTCTAACTTCGCGAAAAGAATTATGTGCAAGCTTAACTTCTATAACCTACGTGCAACATCTCCAAATTTCGATTAGTTATTGGCCGTGTATCTTACTTGACTGGGCCATTCAGAATGAAGGTACTCAGATACTGAATATCTGTGATTCATGACCAGACCGGCACTCACAAAAAAAACATAACATGAAACCGTAAAATCCCTTCGGAGGACAGGTTTTTCAAAAAAGCATACCAGTTACGTCATATAAATATTTTACAGTAAAATAAAGATGCATGTGACTAATTAAATATGTTACAAGAACTGGCGTACGTTATTGTATTTATCCTTTCTTTGGTCGCAACGGAACTTTACGAAAGATAGAACGGCTATTGCTGAGGAGCATAAGAACGTGCGCAGGTTTTTAACAACGTGTGTAGCTCGCCAATAACGTAATCTTTCAGAAACCCTTTCATCGCTGAGTCTATACACAATAGGTAAAAACTAAAGCAAAATAACACGGTAGCTGTATGTGTGTCCACGTGACATTATCTTTTTAATCGTTTGTTCACAAAAAAGTTGAATTTAATATATGTAATGATATGGTTTTTTGCGTGCCTTGTATCCAAGGTATCTTCAAAAGACGTGCATAATTTCACACGTTGACAATTGTTTGCAAAGTGTCAGACTTATTTGAGGAACATGGGAAAATGAATATTTCCACGCTAAGTGGAATACCGCGGTTAAATGAGTAAACAAAAATATATAGTCGTAAACCTTTAACATTTTGGAACTATTTTAAACCACACTAACATTCTACAGAAATTATGTAATTTATTGCGCATTTAAGAAATATTTTCTTTTCCTCTATCGTTGCAGTTCACAAGATTTGAGTTTTATAACTGTATTCGTACCTGAAGCATTGCAATATAATATGATCGTGCATGTGTTGCCATATAATCGAAACAGACCAAATATTCAAACATATGCCATCATGAAGAGCTCTCAGCAGTCGCTCTCTTCAAATCTTCGCTCTGTCCATGACCGGTAATGCGCACGTTTCATGATCGATAGTTCGAAGCCACGGTGTGTGTTTTATCTCGGTACTAACGCACCCGCGTCGGTACAAGTTCAGTACAGGCGCACCAGTCATATTCTTCTCTAAAGTACACCTGCACTGTCCTAGTTCCAAGAAAGAAAGGAATAAATTACATCACTCAACTTCGCTGACGGAGAACGAAAGTTACAACCGGTATTAAAGGAAAAGAAACCGTCATAAAGAAACACATTTAAAATAGTTTCAGAAAATGTTCACTTTTCATACAATTGCCAAGGAGATCGTTATTTAGCAAATCATTTAAAACTTAATATGGACATTCATGTTTTTTCCTACACCCTTCAGAAGTTTTCAGTATTAATTTATTACCCACAATTCGTTTTATTGTCAGTTCCAGCGGTCGATCGAAAGATGTAAGTAGACAGACTTATTGTAGTTAAATGTTACATTAGGTGGAAGGTTAACACAATGTTCAGAAAGTGAACATCGAGCAGGTATTTAAAAACCGGAGGACATTCCAGTCTAAACAACTATGATACCAGCACATTTACCCTTCCATTGACCGTCTGATGCAGCAGCAGATGAAATGTTCCGTTGGATTTCTGAATGTTTGCTCTAATTCTTCATTTAAAAAAATTGATCCAAGTTTCAATGAAGCGATTACTTTGGTACAACNTGAAATGTTCCGTTGGATTTCTGAATGTTTGCTCTAATTCTTCATTAAAAAAAATTGATCCAAGTTTTAATGAAGCGATTACTTTGGTACAACTCAAAAAGAAAAGCAAACAATAGTTTTCACCGTTTTCAATGTGCGGTTATTATAGACAATATTCCAAAGGTCTATAATTGCAGGACGTAAAAAAGTAAGAAAAACTGTAACTGTTGTCCATTCAAGTTATGTGCTTTCTCCTGCATTATTTAGGATCTGAATTAGGTGGAAACCCCGCTTTTTTTCCTAAGATATATATGCTTTATTGTTTAAGTGGCACTAGCTTACAAAAATAGTAGATGTAGATCAACATTACATATCACGAGAACATAGGGTAATAGAACATTTGTATAGTCTACGTTTTGAGTATTAATGTTTCAGGTTTCATAAATCTATATATCCCAGGCACCTTCAACAGCACTACTTCAATGCGAAATATCGTGGGAATCTCTTACGCAGTTCTTGGGTTGTAACTAAAATCTTAGTTTATCAAGTATCTCCAGTAAGCAGATGTATACAGTTTTTAATTAGCGATTTCGAAGCACTTTCTACGTTCTGAAGGCATGCAAAATTCGATTGAATCTCCGGAATGNACAGTTTTTAATTAGCGATTTCGAAGCACTTTCTACGTTCTGAAGGCATGCAAAATTCGATTGAATCTCCGGAATGGTTTCCGAAATGTCATATCACCCTGAAAAGTAGTGAGAAAACAATTTTCTATACAAATTGCGCACATGGTTATAATCTATGAATGTGAAAGTCCTTGCCTAGAATTTAAACTTGTGTGGAGTTTAAGGTAATGGTATATTGCATTTAAGAAGTTATTAGGTATCACAAACACACGTACGTTGAAATATATAGTCATATAAATTTACATAATTACAGCAGTCGCATTTTTATTTAATGAATTTCCTATAAAAAAAAGTAAATATTTGNAGTCATATAAATTTACATAATTACAGCAGTCGCATTTTTATTTAATGAATTTCCTATAAAAAAAAGTAAATATTTGTTGTAAAATATATGATTCCCTCAACAATTTTTAGCTACTATGAAGATAAAAAATTTACTTGAAGTTTTGAGACTCAGTATTACGAGGATTACAATCATGTGAAAAAACCTAAAGGCATTCACAATGGTAACAAAGAAAAGTTCTGTGTGGATCAACAAAATTTTTTGATTAGCTGTGAACAAATAAGTGGCTCTGCATACGAATTATGTTGGCCGAATCNTGTGTGGATCAACAAAATTTTTTGATTAGCTGTGAACAAATAAGTGGCTCTGCATACGAATTATGTTGGCCGAATCAAACGCGACGAATGAAAAACTATGTTCTTACCAAAAGAGACAAACAGATATCATGTCTTAAACATTTTTAACGACAAAATTTGTTTTCATTAAATAATAATTTTCAAATTTATTTTACTTATATGGTTCAAACTGTACATCGAATACTATGCTAAGTAAATATCATCTACCTCGTTGATTGAGCCCAGCAGGTGTACATTAGCATATGGCAGTAGCTGCCATGGGTTTAAAACCTAAAAAAATTTCTCATAAGAAAAATATTTAAAGTGGCATCAAAGAAAATTAAGTAGTCATCAGTGAGTAAACTTTAGTAATGATACCTCTATTGCTCCATAAGTTGTCTAGATTACTGAACTTAAACATTCGAAAGAATGCTTCATCGGAGTAGATAATAAAATCTTCTTTTTGTTTTACGGATCTAAACCCGTGCAAAGATTTAAAAACATACTAAAGGAAATTGAAGTTCAGGTTTTACAAATGTTACTAATGTTCGCCAAAACATCTGGCAGCTGAAATCAGGACAGGTNTGAAGTTCAGGTTTTACAAATGTTACTAATGTTCGCCAAAACATCTGGCAGCTGAAATCAGGACAGGTGTCAAACACCATTGCACTACTTAAAAAATTCTTACAGGGTTCGTACAACCATCACAAAACAAGTTTATTTATTGGTTCATATGACTTACACATAACAAATATAAATAAAAAAATTCAAATTCAACCATAATTTTACCAAAGAACTAGCAAAGTCAATTAACAATTTTATTGTTTATAATGCGTCAAACATATATTGCTGCATACCGCTAACTCTTTTAATATCCACTAGTTTGTATTTCCATTCTAAGACAAGAAGATTTTCCTATGATGTCCCTCTGCACGTTGTTACATGATAATAATGAGCTACATGCAACATAAAAACGAACTCTCTCCCTACGGAAATGCAGATGACTCAGATACCACTCATATCTCAATTCGTGCCAAAGTAAAATATTTAGCATGAACTCATGTTGCCCTTAGAATGAGCACACATAACGATCTACGACTGAGAGAAACTTTCTAATGTAAACCACGAAAATGCTAATACATGTGTATAGTGTAAATGAAAAGAGGATAAATAACTAATACGAAGATAAAGACGTAGACATGTGTTGATGGTAAAGATCAATGTGAAGATTTAGTTAAATAAATATATATGCGAAGAAATAAATAGATATAAGGCGGTCACTGCAAAACTTANATCAATGTGAAGATTTAGTTAAATAAATATATATGCGAAGAAATAAATAGATATAAGGCGGTCACTGCAAAACTTAGTTCATGCTTTCTCAGTTTGGTAACAATTTGTTTCCTTAATCCTTTTTAACGTATGTATGTTCTCTCGGTGTGCACATATCTTACATTAAAGTGTGCATAGGTTTCTTTAATGTGTATTTACGAATGTAAGATGTACGTGACCAATAGATTAAAAATAACGATCTATATTTTCTGCAGATACAGAGCAAAGAGCGTGTGAATACGTGTTTCTTACAACAACAGAGATAAGTATATGATTTTCGTCTTTTAAATTTTAAGATATATATTTTTTGTGTGCTTGGGACCATAACGATACTTAATATTCTGGTGACTGGATTCACCTATGATATGAACTACGGGTATTCTGGGACTGATTAGAGTGTTAAATTTTCTGAAACTTGAACAAACCATTGCAAGATGCTGTCAAGTACACGCCATTTCGGTGGAAATTTTGCATATATTTGCTAGTCGATAGTAACGAAGTAACGTTACTTCAGTTAGATAAGAAGTTAATAATATTCCTTTATTTTTATGGAATTCATAGCTCTCAAACGTATGCTGTACACAAATTTTTATGAAACAACTACCAATGTCAGTTTGTATATAATGGTTTACCAGCTACAAACATTATTTTTATTAAGTCATAGGTTTGTTTTCTCTTTATGTACAAGCCTAAATTTTCCTGTATATACCGTATTGGGCATGTTTTCGTATTGAAATAGGAAAATATAGTCCATTGACGGTAACTTCCTATTTTTTCTGTAGTTCTCGTAGGTTCTACTTCCAGGATATTCCTCCGCTTCATGCAAACAAAGCTTAACCAAGTCTACNTTTTTCTGTAGTTCTCGTAGGTTCTACTTCCAGGATATTCCTCCGCTTCATGCAAACAAAGCTTAACCAAGTCTAGAAAATCACTTAAAAGGGACAACGTACCAAATTCGTCCGCACTCAGTATAGTAATATAATGCATAGGAACTATTCATTTCTAGACAATACAAACACACCTATTTTTGCCCTCGGTTTATATATAATAATTGTAAATTAAATATTATGATCTATAAATGAAATAAAATGTTTACTTTAATTAAGCATTTCTCATTAAACACAAGCATTAAAAGCTTCTGATACGTCACGTATATAGGAAACAACCACGAACCTCGCGTATGGGGAGATTTTTAAAAGGTTTGTTTCAAATAGTTTGAGTAAACCGCGAATATACTAAACCAAACTAGTTGCCTACATGACCTACAGCTCGCGTGTAT
Organism: Clitarchus hookeri; assembly: GCA_002778355.1. NCBI lineage: Eukaryota > Metazoa > Arthropoda > Insecta > Phasmatodea > Phasmatidae > Clitarchus > Clitarchus hookeri. The sequence goes on from NQII01001009.1 coordinate 577,702, forward strand.
ATTGACTTATGTTTGACGTATGATATACAATAAAATTGTTAATTGACAAGTTTTAACATATATAAATAAGGTGGCTAACATTTAAGTAGTAAATAGAAGGAAAATGAAGCAAGATATGTTTGAACATCAATATTTATTTAAAAGGCAACACTCAGTTAAATTTGACACCAGCTATATAAATGCAAAAACAAATAAATTATAGTTATTATTCCAGTAGGTAATTGTGCGACGGCATAAGTGGCCAAGCGGGAACCTTTTAAAATGAAAACGGCCGACAGACATTTTTTTTCTTATGCTTCAGGAATGTGCATAAATCTAACTCTACAAATTACATTTTAATTTAGTTAAATATTGACATCGAGGTTATCATGGCCAGCAAAAATTAAAATCTAATCATTACGAAATTACAATAAATCACTATATGTAACGAGACAGGTACACAACGCGCTGTTAACAGGGCGAGTAGTAAATTTTTTTAAAATTAGGAAATATAAAATATGTATGACCAGTGTGGCACCCAGAAAACCCAGTGCTATGATAATTATATACACAAAAATAGGTTCAAGAATGAATCAAATCGACAGTATTTTTACAGAAATGTTTTTTTTTAATTAAGACATTATTGCGTTGTTTTAACATGTTTAATTTTTTTAATTCCGATATTCACATAGAATTTTTTTATACCACAAATCATCTGCCATGTTTAAATAGCAGTGCCCTTCTACGTGATCGTCCGGTACACGTACTACCACGGCATCATTGACCACTCGGGCATCAATTTCAAGGCGCAATGGTGGCAGCCGTGGCAGCCAGACGCCATCTTCCACGACAACCATCACCAGTACTTCCACGTGAACTTCGGCTTCAACTGCAGCATCTGGGACAAGGTGAGTGGCCCACGAGTGGAGGGGAGTTGTCAATACGGACCGTGTTCTAGACGATGTAAAATATATACCTACAGATTCGCTACTCAATACTTCACTTCGACCGAAATTTAAATATCCAAATTGAGCTTTGAATTTCTATATATCAGAGGGTGGCAACTTCTATTGTTATTGTGATATTGTGACTGTTTATTGATTTTGCAGATTCATGGCACGTACAGACACAAGGACAGGCTTTACACGGAGGATATATTCTATGGCCAAGGGAAGTCCTTGAAAGAAGCCTCGAAAGAGGAAATAATAAATGACATGAAAGAAAGGGAATCCTAGAACCCTCTAGCATACAGGAGCAAAATCCTGGACTTCAAGATCACTGACAAAGAATTGAAGAAACTTCGATGATAAACTCTCAATCATTTTATTCTTCTTGTGGGAACGAACTCAGGACAAATTTTTGTAGGATATGTACACAGCAGTGCCAGAGAATACGTACATTTTGAGCGTTACGTGATTAACAAAAAACTCAAATATGCGTAAAGGAAAGACTGTGTTTTAAAAATCTATTGAACTTGATTTAAAATGTGGTCATAATTTACTCTAATAATAGCAATGTAGTTGAAAAATTAGTTTGCATTTTTACTTATAAAAAAAATTCTACTTGAATTGTTTGCGCAATAAATTGAATGATTTTGCTGTAGAAAGAATAGTATTTTAGTTTTGTAAAATTTTTTTTAACGTTTATGCTAGAAGTGCAGACGATACGCATATTTGGTTTGTAATATGCCGCCATTAAATTTGCTGAAACTATATCTCCTGCGTTAGGAAGTCGCAGATTATCAAAGATGCGTTCTATAAACGGAATAAATAAATAAATTGTCAAGTATGTAAATTTTTGTCACATAAATCCAGCACATACGTCATAATCATGAATTTTGTAGTGATTAATGTGACAATTTTAACACATTAATGAACTTATTTTCAACCAGGAAATAAACTAAAACTCCTATTTTTTCTAGGGTTACACTTCATCTTAGTTTAAATCAAACTGAGAATAATATTTAACCCATATTCCGATGGCAAGAATGCCTATCTATAGGAATACCTATCAAAATAAACATATTCCAATTACTTTACAAGAAAAAATTAATATTTTATGCTTTGTATACCATATTTCAAAAAATGAGCTCATTTAATTACTGTAACACAGTGTGTGTGCACAGAAAAATGAATATTTTTTAAAGATTATTCTGTTTTCAAGATGGCTGGATGCTAGAGTCTTACATGTAGTTTCACATATAAAATTANTAGGGTTACACTTCATCTTAGTTTAAATCAAACTGAGAATAATATTTAACCCATATTCCGATGGTAAGAATGCCTATCTATAGGAATACCTATCAAAATAAACATATTCCAATTACTTTACAAGAAAAAATTAATATTTTATGCTTTGTATACCATATTTCAAAAAATGAGCTCATTTAATTACTGTAACNACTTTACAAGAAAAAATTAATATTTTATGCTTTGTATACCATATTTCAAAAAATGAGCTCATTTAATTACTGTAATGCAGTGTGTGTGTAGAGAAAAATGTATATTTTTTAAAGATTATTCTGTTTTCAAGATGGCTGGATGCTAGAGTCTTACATGTAGTTTCACATATAAAATTACACATCTAACATTGGTTGGATACCGTTTCTATCACGTGTTTCCTTATCTAACCCGTAACTCGTCAACATAAACGACTATGCTAATGTCGAAAGTGTGCATTAGACTCAAAGGTCATACATAAAATGTCTGAAAGTGTAGTGAGAGTAATTTATATAAATGTAAATACATATATATATATATATTTATATCGTGGCGTAAAGTAAATNTCAAAGGTCATACATAAAATGTCTGAAAGTGTAGTGAGAGTAATTTATATAAATGTAAATACATATATATATATATTTATATCGTGGCGTAAAGTAAGTAATTACGAATGTGTGTACATACGCATTAACTAGTAAAAAATAAACTCAACTTGACTTTTTCCAATTTCTCGGGAATTATTGAGATATTAACAAGTGAGAGATCAATGCAATTTAATTGACTAATTTGAGATTCAGACAAATTTTATACGACAACTGCCAAGGTCATTTGGTTTAATATGTAGATTAAGGCATATTGTTTGTAAATGTTAGTACTATTATAGAGATCTTGTTCGTTTTTAGTTACTACAAGTGTTGTTATTATTTCAAGTTATGTATTTATGTTAGAACACTGACTCATAATAAAAGAATGGATAAAAAAAGGTAACATGAGTTTAGCTAGGAGAATCACATTAGGAATTTATGCGAGATCGTATTGTTGAAAAACGTTTGTGTAATCGAGTCATGTGATCTTGAACGAAATGGAAAAAATAAAAAAAAAACCATACAAAACCTGTTACATTATTCTTCCTGCTTTGAGAGGGTACTTTAGTTATTACGGCAACAACCCAATTTTTATTCCAGAACTCTGAAGTCAAGAGTATTTTAAATGTTGTCTACTTATTTTTACTTTTCACGAAAGATTGTTTATCTGTACCTGTAATTGCATGTTATTGGATAACAATACTCATATAACTCTCCTCGCATTTGTATACTAACGATGCATGTATACGTTGGGCAATTTAAATACACATGATTTGAGAGAATTTTTCTTCGTTATTACAAGCAGCATACCATTCACTTATCTTTCCCTTTATCAGTCATCTTATCTGTGTCTAAAAACACACAGATAATTTCAAGATCAAGTAATTTTTTTTTCGCGACAAGATATATTTTAAGAAAGTGTAAGTTTGCATTATGTCTGTAGTTGTGCCATGCTTCATTTCACACGCCCTGAAACCTTTGCGTCAATGAATACACGCTTCATTATAGCGTGCGATAATCGTGTGCAGTCAAGTCAGAAGAGGGGTTGGCTTCACACCGAGACTACAGCCAGTGAACTAATGTCACCGGCAAAATATATTTACAGACTTGAGAGGTCTAGCATAAAGCCCAATAATAACGCGATCTAATAACCATGGTGTAGCATAGTGCTGTTGATCGCAATAGGACCACACACATACCAAAAAGAGATGTCCATTTCACACGTGGGGTAAAGCTGAATTTAGACAATAGTTAAAGGTGGCTGAGGAGCTGGTATTAAGAAAACAAAGAATATTTATATGTGGAATTATTATTTGCCCATGACGTTATTCAATCAGGTATTTCATAGGGGACAACGCAGTTTAATGAAACCAATTCACATTAATTCTGCCCAGTTTATTTAAATAAAGTCTAGAACTAGTAGCCTAATTTTTATTAGTCTGCGAGACGTCCACTTAAGAGCCATATTTTTCCTATTCGTTTCCACCACGTCACATTCTTTAAGGTCTGGCTACTATATTTCTACCTTTCTTGTTATAATAAATGTATATTTATTTGGGTATATCGATGAGATAATATTTTTAATATAGTTATAAAAGATTGTAATAAAATAACTTTGATTTTATTTAAAGGAAAAAATTTTTGCAAGTGCAGTTTTTAAGCAGTGATTGCCGCCGGCTCTAACTCAGACGTCAACCGGGGCCGCGGTGGTGATGTGGTTAGACAACTCGCCTCCCACCAAGACGAACCGGGTTCGATTCCNGGGGGGAGGGGTTTCTCGGCGTTCTCCGGTTTCCCCCGCCCTGGCATTCCGGCGCTGCTCCGTACTCTCCACCCCTCACCCTCATCAGCCTTCAAGAACTCGATGTTACGAACCACCCAAATCTCTTTACTCACTCGGATGTAAGCATTATAACATTTTGCAATGAGGACCAGTGGTAAACTAAAAAAAATACGCAGTAGAAATATTTTACCATTGTGTTACCGAATACTTTAATAAAAGTTACACTTACGCTTATATCAGTGCGTCCTCTTACTGCAATAACCTACGAAATTTCAGCCTTTTCAGAAATTACTAGCGTGTATAGAAATATTCAAGGACGTAGGACGAAAAAAAACTAACATATTCTGCAGCTAAAACTTGCAGAAAATTTGTTTGGGCCAAACTATGCAACCAGTCTTGTAGAGGCAAACGTTATGTGGTAAGGTGATGTCAATGTAAATGTTCACATGAAATCTACTATTAAAATACTACATAGGGTAAAACATGTGATAGAAAATGAGTGAAAACGCCATTTAATTTGGGATCGTCAGAAGCAAATATAATATAAGTTTCTGCAAACTATCAAAAATAAATACTGAGAAAAAACTTCCTTTTATATAAATGAACAACCAAATGACACCTTAAACATATATTATATTTTTAATTAAGAACATGTCTTGTGTTTTCTTAAAACTCACGAAAATGGATTGTAATTAATGTGATAATGTGTTCAAATGTTATAATACTATGAAAATAAAATCTATTTGAATAAGTAAATACGTAGAGTTAGATGTTTGTTTCGAAAATGTGTGTTTCATATATCTGATATTTTTATCTGAATTTAAATATGTTAAAATTAGTGAAATACTTCAACATTAGTTATGGAAGAAGAAATACTACGTAATTTTTAATAACGAAATAAAAACGTATTTAATACAAGTAAATATTACCAAACTTAAAAATATATATATTATATATATGTATATATATATATATAAAGAAAGAGACAGAGAGAAAGAGAGACAGAAAGAATATACATATTTGACTTTTGTTAACACTTTGACTGTGGTACAGATTTACTGACAATTAATACAAGCTAGAATTTAATCACCTATATTAACGACTGCACGACCACCAGTTCTGTTGGTCTCTCTATACCCACTTACAACCCTCCTATCGAATCACACAACACCGCAAACGCTTACTATACTGTGCAACGTGCATGTCCGGTCAACTATCTACCAATACAATGCCGAGTTGTTGAAAGCGTCCCAATCAAATGTTCTATCCAACGTAGAATAATAGACAAGTCATCCTGTCCTTTCAGTAATTTACACTTCGAAAGTTGCTCACGCGATATTACTTCGCAGAGTACCCTATGAAAATTTCTGGCGAAGTAATATTTCTTCGCCCATATCTTAAAGAATGCTGATGTCGTAATATTACGACAAACTTTAGATATATCACTTAAATTCAGATGATATTATATTACGTCGGCAACACTCGAAGTGTTAATAAAAATTTAATATGTTTTTTTTTTCAATTATCTCTAATTTATAGTGAAAAACTTCTTCTTCTAGTATATAACCAACAGTGGTGTTTAATATAAAATATCCCTCGAAATGTCCAGAAACATTGTTCTTCGAATTAAATATTTATAATGACGAATATTGGGATTTTGGTCAAACCCCGTCTGACAATTTTCATTTACTTTGCTTCCTGGGATATCAATTTGGCATAGTCAAGAATAACTTCACAAAGTTTATGTTATGTAGTCTTTCGGCCAGGTCATTTTATACTGCCACAGCTGGTATATTAAAATTATTCAAAATTCACATTAAACTATACAAGGTACAAAAGTTGATGTTAAGGAACTCACGTAAATATTTCTATGTTAAATTGTTTTTCATGTATAATTAATTTTTAATTTTACGAAAATGGCATGTACAGATTATTATTTTTACAATTCTTTTGTTTAGAATGGAAACATAAAAAAAACGAAATAATACATTTTGTATAGCTGCATGCCTGTAAACAGTCTTATGAAATAGTCTCAAAAAACTAAACACCAATCCAAGAACATGGAGATTGCTCTATTGAATGACCGATCAGATAAAATAAAGCCTAATAATCAGTTTTAATTAAACCTCCATCTTTTTGTAGAGGGAAATTATTAAAAGCAATAAATTTAATTTAAAATAAAGTAAAGTAATTATTTTTGAAAATTTTTCATCTGCTACAGTAACTTGGGGAAAAAAATGAAGATGTTGAAAAATTGATTTCACTCATTATTCTATAATTATTTTTTCCGACGTTAAGATAATACAAGCCACGATAATTCGCCCAAGAAAGTCACGTGTTTTATACTGTGCTCTGTATAGTGCACTCAAGTGTAACAGCTGTAAGCAGTATGCAAATGAACGGGTATTGTCCTGCTTTAATAACGCCTCCCCCCTGCTGCTACAAATATGGTATCAGAACGGGTTGGATGACGTTCTGGATGTATCATGCTCCGGAAATTATACTTAGATTTCCATCCCTCATGAACGTGAAATACTATAGGCGACTTGTTTCAAGATTTTATACAAAGTGAAATAAAGTTTTGATGTACAACACTTTTTTCATACCTTTCCGGCCGAAAAGTAAATTTTATGAATTAATAATTCGAAAATGTGTTTGTACTTTCAATAACACACCACAAAATGAAAATTTATTACCTTTTTAATTTGACACTGTATTCCTTTCGTAATAATTGTCGAGAATATAAGTGTTTGATTTTCTTAATAGTGCATTATCTAATTACACCACAGATTTGTTTCTATATAAACATTTTCTGTATGCGCGAAGTCCTTAGAAAATAATTTAATATTTCATGTTATTTTATATCAGAAATGCTAATTATTATATGCTTTACACAATAAAACCGGCATTTGTAACTTGAAAAACACACTCAAAATATACACCCNGGGGGGGGGGGGGAAATACAAAGTTTTGAAATACACAATTTAGAACAGTGAAGTAATAATTATCAGTAATACATTCGCAACGATTTTCGATATGTACAACAATGGTGCTTCTGTCAAAGTAATTTTCAACTTTTCTCCTGCTACCGTGTATCAAAGATTTAACTTTCTTCAGCTTGAATAGCGTATGTACAATTTTTAAATTGTTTGCATGGCAAAGGGATTGTCTAGTTTATTTCAAAAACTAATTTCTTTCACTGTATTAATCTTTCATAATATGGTATTGCGGCGTGTATGTTAGGAAAACCTGATGAATGGAGATCGATTGTGAAGCGTCCTTAATTTAATGAGTTTCGTAGCAATCGACCGATTTCCACATCACGCGTTTCCCGTTAGCCATGTTATTTGTTGTTCGTTATCATCTTGCCAGAGACAATATGCTATGGCCCTTTTTAAGAATACGCTAATTTCCCAGACTGTCTAATCTAATAACTCTGCACGATAATCGTCGCGGCTAAGTAATTAGTTTGCTATTACAACGCTTGTGAAATCAAACAGATTGAACAGTCCTCATTCGGCCGCTGTTGAAGAAGGTACGTACTCGACACCAGCAACCTGAGAAAATAGTTTTGCATTGTAGTTTACTAATCCTCCTGGCACAACTATTGCAAATTACGTAAACCGGGAACTTAAAATTTTAAACAATAATTTTTTTTTCTCCACTTTATAATTAAATTTTCTGTACAGGCAGATCAATGAGACAAATTTACAAGAATTATGCCATACCAATGCGTAAACCAAGGATTATTTGCGCCAATAATTGAATAACTAAAATCAAAACTTATCTTGCCGAATTCTTTAATTCATAGGAGATATAAGGTTTCGTGTCACTGCCATAGTGAATTTTATTGGATTTCAGCTTTAGTTGCTCAGATTTGTTTGAGTTCGATATTTCGCTGAATATTACCGTTGCTATCTTCATAGCTGAATTAAATAATTGAGCTTTTTGAGTGGTGTTTCCTAACAGTGATGACAATGATTTTGGGGACTGTTGTAGCCAAAAAGACATATGCGTAGATTAGGTTTGTTTTGTTAAAATATACTGTAACCATGGAAATGGGAGTGGCAGAATGGGGGAAGGAAAGGAAAAGGTTGGTAATTAGGAAGCGAAGGAGAAGAAGATAAGGGTAAAACCAAAATGAGAAATACAGAAAGAAAAAAATTCAAAGACTCATGGGAGCCTCTACTGCCAAGCTTGAGTAACGAGTCGGCTTGGAATTGCGAGGATTCTAAAATCCAGCAAACATAACTTAAATTATATCTGGTATAGCACTAGTAGAGTGGTTATGGGTATTTTGGAACATCGGGACCTGGTACCGGAGCGTCGGAAATGCTTCTGCTCTGTCATTCCGGTCGTCCAGCGGCCATCTTGAATCAATGTGACTTTGACCATTGACCCCGTTGACCTTTGATCCCCAAAATCCCCCCTCCCCCAAATAAAAAACATCCATTCAAAAAGTACAAAAAATGTAAAAATAATTAAATTTAAACAAATTGTAAAAAATATTTTTAAAAAATTGAAAAGATTTAAAATATATTATAAAAACCTTAAAATTACGGAATTACCCCACACACCCCTCCTCCTATACTCATTCCCACATCTTGGTAGGTGCAGTCCACCATCTTGGTAGCCATCACAGCCACCGTCCTCAATTTTGGTTAGTGCAGCCCGCAATATTGGTAGGAGCAATCCGCCGTCTTGGTAGGCGTCACAGCCACCATCCACCATCGGGGTAGGTGCAGACGTCCGCCACTTTGGTCGGTGCAGTGCTCCATATTAGTTGGTGCAGCGATCCGTCATATTGGTCGGTACAGTGTGCTATATTGTGGGAGCAGTCCGCTATTTTATTAGGCGTCACAGCCACCGTCCACCGTCTTGTTTTATTTCGTTTCTCATTTGTTTCTATGTTACTGGAGTTTGTCTCTCACCTTCGTTTGACCGCCATAATGGACTTCGTATGTTTTCATCACCTAGGTGGTGCTAGTGTATTAATCTACATACCAGGCCAATTGTCAAATCAGCCACCAGGTGGCAGCGATATTTGTTTAAGAATTAAAGTATAGGTTGCGCTCTAGGCACCATCCATTTTGGATTACAGGTGGCGCTACTTTCTCAATTTCGTCACCAGGCGATCTGCTTATTTAGCCAACAGGAGGCAACCATATTTGATTATGTTTTTAAAGTTGAAATGATGCTGTCGGCATCCTCCATGTTAGATAGTTAAAAAAAAAAAAGTGGTGTTAAATTCTTGATTTCACTGGCAGGCGAGCTGCCGGCACCCGCTCATTCTGACGATATAGCCACACAGTAACCTGTCAGCACTAATATTTATAGTCATACGAAAATCTGTAATTTTGTATTCCTATTTTTAAAAAAATATTTTCCAATCATCATTATACCTACAAGCATAAATTATTAAATCGAATTTTTGTATTAATTAAGGCCGACCATAAACACACTTCGGTTTAATTCCAATTATATTACCTTTGAAATTGAGCTTATATTCTGTTACACCTCACCCAAACACTTAAGTCAGATCAATTATTTACCATCGTTTAATCCCTTATCACCACCGCTCTTGTTTTCAGCATTTTCCGCCAGAGTGTGCTACTGTGTAGAAATTATTTAATGGTTACAAAAACGACCCTCGGCACAGTTTGTCGTCTGATGCTAGAGGTGACAGATCGCTCTCTCACCCATCGTTTTTTTTAGCATTCAGACTGGTAAGTTCAGATATGAAATACAATCAGGTCACAGGATATTATAAAGCGTACATGTAATACGCATATATATACCAGCGAAATTAAAAATCTCAAATTTAGAGTATAGGTTAGGGCAAGTTATTTTCTTGAGGAATAAGTAACCTCATGAAATACGGTACTAACACATAGTTTTATTTTTAATTTGTATATTTACCATCGATCAAATGTACAATGACGTTACCTCAGTACTTGTGCCGCTACTATATCACTTATTTTGCATTCATCAAATGTGCTCGAAGACACAAAAAGTGTGGATGTACGAATAATGCAGATAGAGTGGCATGTAAGTGTGGAAAATGTTGCATAGCATTTGCTAGGTGCGATAACTGGCGAAGGCATGCTAAAAACCTACGTAGCTGTAGGACCTTCCCCTGACCAAATCCGTCGTGTACATTCTCCTTCACCGCAGCGTACGAGAGTAATTCCCACAAAACCAAGGGTTCAGGATTAGTATGCACCATCACGCTAGCAACCATCAGGCCCAAGAATCGTGGCAGGGTCTGGGTTGGTTAATGACAATGGTTTCGTAGTGGTCTAAACTGCATTACNTGCACCATCACGCTAGCAACCATCAGGCCCAAGAATCGTGGCAGGGTCTGGGTTGGTTAATGAGAATGGTTTCGTAGTGGTCTAAACTGCATTCCAACACAGTCTTAATACCTATACATCCACAACGAGAGTGGGTATTTGTAGGATTTTTTTACATTTTTAGCTCGAATNCAACACAGTCTTAATACCTATACATCCACAACGAGAGTGGGTATTTGTAGGATTTTTTTACATTTTTAGCTCGAATAAGGCAAAACATTGCTGTTAACACTTCCCTAAAAACGCCACCAATAAACTCTAGTTTATAGCTCAAGCGCAGTTTTGCAAAACTGACCCCCTTCAACGAAAGGAAGGTATTTGAATCGAAAGATAATATATCGAGAATACTGTAAAACCTCATATTGTAAATATACGTCACGAGAAAGAACCATACAAACCTCGTGTTTTTGCGTAAATATTAACGAAAAATCAATCTCCGAGTGCCCCTCCCCCCTATAAAACATACTAGCAACCCTCAGCAAAACATTTGTTTGAAATTCATGTTGCTAAAATTAATGTACCGTGTACGAATGCGTTATGCAGTTTTCTATTAGTAAACATTACTAGAAAAATCCAAAAACAGAGATAAAACCACTTCACTACACCCACGGTATGCGATATTTACAGGGAAGTAGCCCGTGCATTCCCCCTCACCGAGACATAAACGCTTATCATTAAAAACGTTTCCTCCCAAGTTTAAAATCAGTACATTAGGAAATTTAGGCAGCGGGAAAAAAATACCCATATGACTTCTCCACGTGCAGCGATGTTTCTAATACCCCTTGTCGGCATATAAAACTTTTTATACACTTAAATAATGCATGTATAGTGCATTTTGCAGGAAAAAAAATATACCGTGGGAGACGCTAGCGTAAAGGTTCACCCACCACAAGTACAAAATCACAAAAAAAATAAAAATGTTTCCCTTCGGTAAACAAAATTTTAGTATTTTCATTCATTCGCGTGCGCTCACTCTATTAAGAGATATATCCGATCTGCGGAAAAACTCTCCCCCACTCCCAAACATAATTTACCATATAGAGTCTCATACACACTGTAACGTGGCTTAAGCCGAATTAAAAGTGACATGCGAACATGTGTATGTAAATGTGTGTGGCCTATATGCCAGTAAATGTCAATAGTATTCACTATTTATGAATTACGTGAACTAAAACATATTTTTAACCCAGTGATGCTAGCCCACCATGCAGATGTATACCACAATATGAATTCCAGCAATGACACGGGCATGAAGCTCTCATTCACTACCGTTCAACCTCGTCGAGACATATATGGGAAGACTTCACAAGTGCGAAAATATTAGAGCATATTGCAGCCAGTGCATTACGGAGACCATAAAATTTAGGAGTTATGTTAATACCTAACAATTGTTGAAAATTAAATTTATTTACAAATTTTTCTTGTAAATAAATTCTGGCTCGAACCCCACCTTTTTATTTGTATTAAAAAATGTATAGTGAAATTTCTTATTAACTCTTGGACACAGAAAGATTCATTGTGATTTTGTGAAACTAAGAAATAAGGGGAAAAGAACTGTCAAGCTCCACATACGCATACGTCAAACACACACACACACACACACACACACTCACAGAGAGCCCGAAATTTCCTAATTACACACACAGAGAGAGCCCGAAATTTCCTAATTGCAGGCGAGACTGATAGATGCATTAAAAACTATTAAGAGCGGTTGTGATAAGGGATTAAGTGACGATAAATAATTTATTTGAATAAAGTGGTGGTGTGAGGGGTAACAGAACAAAACCTCAATTTCGATGGCAATTTAATTCGCATTTTAATGAAATATGTTTATGGTTGGCCTTAACTAAAGATCATCAAATACAAAACACCGATTTAATAAGTTATATTTGTAGGTATACTGCAGATTGGAAATATAATAATTATTTTAAATAAAGGAATGAAAAATTACAGCTTTTCCTATGACAATAAATATGAGTGCCGACAGGTCACTTTGCGGCTATATCGTCAGAATGAACGGATACCGGCAGCTCGCCTACCAGTAAAATCAAGAAAGTGACGCCACCTATTTGTTGAAAATAGAATCTTACATGGAGGGTTCTGACAGCACCACCTTAACCTTATGAACATAATCAAATATGGTTGCCACCTATTGGCTAAATCGGCAGCTACCCTAGTGACGAAATGGAGAACGTAGCGCCACCTGGATTTTGAATATATAATCCAAAATTGAGGGTGCCTGCAGTGCAAAATATACTTTTAAAACATTAATCAATATGGTTGCCGCCTTGTTGCTAAATCGACCACTCACCTGGTGGGTAAATAAATTCACTAGCACCCCCTCGGTGATAATAACATGAAATCCCATATGTTGGTCGAACAAAGGTGAGAGACAAACTCTAGTTATGTTTAAACAAAGATGGCTGACGGTTGCTGTGACGTATATTAAAATGGCGGACTGCACCAACCAAGATGGCGGGCTGAACCGATCAAAATGGCGGACGGCTGCACCTAGCAAGAAGGAGGACGGTGGCTGTGATGCCTACCTATATGGTAGACCTAGCTTCTACGATGGTGGAATGAGTATTTGTGGAGAGCGATCTGGGGGACCTTCGTAAATTCTAGTTATTTAAATAAATTATTTTAATAGTTTTAAATGTTTTTAATAAAATTTTAAATTTAGTTTTTTTATATATTTTTTATATTTTTTTACGATTTTTGTTTATATGTCTCCAGGATCAAAGGTCAAGTGTCAATTTCAAGGACAAGTGGATTCAATAGGGCCTCTGGACGATTGAAATGACAGAGCACGATTAGCTCAGACACTCTGGTCCCATGACCCGATGTGCCAAATTCCCCATAATCACTATACTAGTAATAAATAACCAACGATAGACCGGCGAAAAGGAAAAAAAAGTCATATAAAGGACAGAGATCTATGTAGGGAAATACACGTCATCCTATGTTTCTGATCAAGATTAAAAGGTATGTTAGTTAAACAAAAACTTATAAAAGCTCTAATTATCAGTTTGATTGTGAGCGGTCAGGCAAAATAATGTCTTAACTGCTAGACTTATGCAGCAAATTGATACAAGTGATCTTCATTACAGGTTAGACTTCCATAAAATTGTCGATAAGTTTATACTCTTCTCTGATTGGTTGTTCCCCCATGCGCCCGGATTAGAAACTAAATATAACAATTTTTTTTATGTAATATTTCAGGAACGCTCACATACACAACGACATTAACAAAAAAGAAAAACAAAAAATTTTANAATTTTTTTTATGTAATATTTCAGGAACGCTCACATACACAACGACATTAACAAAAAAGAAAAACAAAAAATTTTAAAACACCAAATATTTAGCTCTGCCAAAACATTGAAAACGGTAATGCCAATGTATTTTAGTGGTAAATTATATATTCTATTACTGTTACGTTATAGTAAATGTTCTAAATAGCAGCATTTGTTTAAAAGAGAAATATCTAACCAAAGCTATTGTAATTGAACGGTAAGTTGAGAATGGAAGACAGCGTTACGTTGCATAACGTAACAAAAAAAAATTATAGTGTATGGTTTCCCTAATTCATCCCTACCTTAAAGGGACTATAGAGGCGTAAAAAATAACTGAATATTAGGTAGAGCATAACAGTAAAAATATGCTGTTTTATTGAACATTAAATATTATGCAATAACTATTTAACTACAGACATTACGTGGAGAGCTATAAAATAACAAGATGTTAGTTCATTATACTTTAATATTATAACCCAATCGGAGAGTTCCCACCTTGCCCAATTTGCCGTACGCTAATTAAGGCGGCGGTTAGCGATGGCCGGAAACACCCATCGCCAGACATCCTCTTGGTACGATGCACCGATGACAAAAGATAACGTTCATAGGGTTCCGCTGTCCTAAATCGGGCGCNTCTATGTAGGGAAATACACGTCATCCTATGTTTCTGATCAAGATTAAAAGGTATGTTAGTTAAACAAAAACTTATTAAAGCTCTAATTATCAGTTTGATTGTGAGCGGTCAGGCAAAATAATGTCTTAACTGCTAGACTTAAGCAGCAAATTGATACAAGTGATCTTCATTACAGGTTAGACTTCCATAAAATTGTCGATAAGTTTATACTCTTCTCTGATTGGTTGTTCCCCCATGCGCCCGGATTAGAAACTAAATATAAAAATTTTTTTTATGTAATATTTCAGGAACGCTCACATACACAACGACATTAACAAAAAAGAAAAACAAAAAATTTTAAAACACCAAATATTTAGCTCTGCCAAAACATTGAAAACGGTAATGCCAATGTATTTTAGTGGTAAATTATATATTCTATTACTGTTACGTAATAGTAAATGTTCTAAATAGCAGCATTTGTTTAAAAGAGAAATATCTAACCAAAGCTATTGTAATTGAACGGTAAGTTGAGAATGGAAGACAGCGTTACGTTGCATAACGTAACAAAAAAAAATTATAGTGTATGGTTTCCCTAATTCATCCCTACCTTAAAGGGACTATAGAGGCGTAAAAAATAACTGAATATTAGGTAGAGCATAACAGTAAAAATATGCTGTTTTATTGAACATTAAATATTATGCAATAACTATTTAACTACAGACATTACGTGGAGAGCTATAAAATAACAAGATGTTAGTTCATTATACTTTAATATTATAACCCAATCGGAGAGTTCCCACCTTGCCCAATTTGCCGTACGCTAATTAAGGCGGCGGTTAGCGATGGCCGGAAACACCCATCGCCAGACATCCTCTTGGTACGATGCACCGATGACAAAAGATAACGTTCATAGGGTTCCGCTGTCCTAAATCGGGCGCATTGTGTAAGTTTACGGCCCCTTTTTTTGGCCCGTAGAAGGACTTCCTGCTTTGCCTTTAACGATATATTTCAGCAATCACGGTCCATATACTGTATTAATGTTATAATGTGGACTCAGGCAGGCGATCTACCTAAGGCCTGGTCGCATTTCATATAATGACGCTCTGTACAACAGCACGTAATTAGAAGGAGCGATTTGATGAGCAGGAGGTAATTGTAATCAGTAGGGATTATGCTCCTCTTCCACTATTATTATCGGAATTATTTATTGATAGTGATTTCGATAACTGCTATGTCCAAAGAAAACGTTATTCTGAATATTGCAGTAATAAGTAGCTTGTGTTGTTTTTTTCTAATCTATATTACTGAATACAGCAATTTTGCAATGTATTTGAGTGGTAATTTCTACATGCTATTACTACTCGACAGTAGTAAATAATCTGTACCAACAGCCTTTTTTAAAAGTGTTAACTTGTTAAAATCTTTCATATGTTACAGAATAAATGCAACAAAATATACTTTTAGTATATACTTTCATATTGTACTTTTTCATCTCGCTCTGAATATATAAATTAAGTTACCTGTAAAATGATGTTGAAGGAAAAAGCACTTTTTGAAAAGGAGTAGTTGTTTTACAAAATGCAATAATATGGTCTACCTTTTCAGAATTTGGCAGCAGTATCTGCGATGGCATCTGATAAAGTGAAAGAAATTCGTGACAAGGGAAGTGTGAATAAAATACTAAAACCTCTATTCTACATTTCTAAATTGACTGGTTTTGCACCCTTCGAAATTATCACGCACAAGGAAAAGCAAACAATACAATTCAAGTTCTCTATACCTGCTGCCGTTTACAGTGGTTTCCTAGCAACATTTATTTTGTACGGGTTCACTTACGAAACAATTGAAATTTGGAAAAGTTTTTCATCATCTGAAAATTTGACAGTTTTTATTATAATAACTTTAAATTCCATGTTGATATATCTCCCTGTAGTTTATATTATTATTGCGAACGTTATTTTTAATTACAGGCATGTCAAAAAACTTGCAGTGACTATTGAAACAGTTGATAACGTTCTTCTGAAAACAATTGTCAACTTCGACATGAAAACATTTAAAATAGCTTATGCTAAACTATTTATTCTGCTCCTATCATTTGTTGCTTTTAGAATTGTTGCAATATGTGTATTAGCAACACGCAATTTTGGTATATTAATAAGCCTATCAAAAGTAATAGCCTCAGTCATAAAGGTAACATTTATCTTCCAACGTTCAATTTCCATTAAATTAATTGAGCTAAAGTTCAAAATTGTGAATACTATACTGGAAAGTATGTCAGATGATTTGGAAATAACAAGAATTATGAGCAATGCTGTGGAGAATACATCCTTAGAATTCATCAACGATAGCAACAACAGACCAGATCGTGAAAATGTTAATCAAAGAGGTACACGAAAAATAAAAACTTCCTTTACAAGTAATAACATTCCATTACGCTCCCTGGCATTAAGTCACCACAGACTCGCGGATTTGTCATCAACCATCAATGATATGTATGGACATGTAAATATGTTAGATATGTTCTCTGCATTTGTCCACATTACAACTAACGTCTGTCACGGCATTTATTTAGCGAAGGAAATAAACGAAACAAACTATTACGAATTAAAACTCTACAGTATTCTTGCATTGACATTTTGGTGGGCAATGCTAAGTGTAGCTAAATCTTTGCTTACTATACAGTTTTGCCATGAAGCAAGAGCCGAATCTCTAGACACTGTGCGTATTGCCAACGAGTTGCTGTTGACCAAAGACCTGACTGCGGACGATAAGGAGCAGCTGAAGATGTTGGTGAGTCAAGTTTGTAGCAGAAAGGTGACCTTCACCGCTACTGGTTTCATAACCCTCGACTACTCCTTCTTATCCTCCATGCTGGGAGCAGTAGCGACCTATATCCTTGTTTTGATGCAGTTAGAACCTTTGTAAGATCTCTGCTATACTGGATTAAACGAATGGATTTAATGTAAAGGTTTTACTATATTTCTGCACATGTGTGGTTTTACCAGTAAAGCCCTGCTACGAGAAATTACTGTTATACTGTTTCTTTACCCTTAATTTAAAATATCAAATTTTAGGTCAAGAAAAATGCAGTGCCAGTGTGCGCTAATAGAACTTTCAGAAATATAATAATACAAACGTAGGCATACGGCCCAACATAAGGAAAACCGAAATAGCCACTTTTCCATCAGTGGCAAGTGGTCACTTTATCTCGACTCTCTACGCTAGGAATTGTCTGGGACGTATTCTCACCTTGATCTAATAATAGGAACTGAGGTCATGTGGAGTTTACAACTGCAGCTGTGTTGAAACCGGTGTGTCTGTCTCAGAGAGTTGTTTTGCGAACTTTTGTATTTTGGTGTAGTTGGAATAAAGTCTTGGCCATTGTGTGTTTGGTTACATTTCGTTTCCTCGGTTCACCAGTGGCACTCTTAGAGCACAATTATAAACTAATCACGAATAAGACATCCTAGTGATCACAATGAAACTCTGCAAATGAGCTAGTTTATTGTTTGTTTTGTGAGGATTACGGAGGGACTTATCTAAATGTCTGAAAAATATTATTCAATAAATCATTATTTTGTATATATTATGTCCTTCATTTACACCTTTGAGACATTTACGGAAGATTCTTCCTATGAAGAGAACATTTCGACATATGGCACAGTAAATCTCGCGTTTATTGATTTACAGAGCGGTTAAATTTCTTGCCAAAAATTTATTTTATTCGTATCTTGGAGAATTGAACATGGATTATGTGTCATATGGGAAAAAGTAACGGTAATTTTGCGTGGATTTTGCATATCAGATGCTTAAATCGACATGGTTAGGACACACTTCATCACAATATTCGACTTAATTTAAACCTATGCCTTATATTTCGCCGAAACTAATGGATAGTGGTTTATAGAGACGAAAATATTTGTGGTGACATGTTGTGAGCCAATTTCCTTTCTGTAAAATAATGTGTTCATTCGTAATCATTGCAGTGCTCTGGACATGTTCTTTTAAAATTCAGACGAATCAAATTTGCTCGTGTAAAGTATTATCTATTAAAATACGAAATCAGCATTTATGGAGCATCATGAACAGTTTATTTGGACATATCTTCACTGCTGAGACCACTAAATGGTTGTGTACCGGAGTTATTTTCGTTGAGTTTTAAGATTATCATGGGGTTTCAAATATGGCTTCTTCCATGAAGCTAACTATACGGATAACCATTGCCAGTATCTTATTGAATGTGCTCTCCACACCTATCTCATTGTAATTAGAGTATTTCGGGTGCATTTGAAGTTTAGGAACACAAGAATATAACAATAATAGCTCTAAAGAGGACGAAAATCAGGGAAGACGCCATAAACTTCATGGTGAGGATTTTATGACACTTTCCTGATAACTTTCCAGGACGTGGGAAGTCAGTTTTCTTCTGACGAAGACAAACATTACAATAATGAGAATTGAGTTAAATCGTCAAAGAAAAAATAATTAAGTAATAATATTGGCAGATATTATTTTATGTGTGTTAATGTGTTGATAAACATAAGTGTTAACAACACGATATCGTAATTCTCTATAAGTAATAAATATTAATTAAACTTATTGCATATTCACTAGCTCCCTGTTTCCTGCCTTTTTATCACCGAAAATATTATATTTAATATTAAAGCTTTAAATAAAACACTGAACAGTTTTACCACATAAATAATTTACTTCAAGGCACAGGTAAGTTCTATAATACTTCTGAAATGTGTATTTTAAAATAAATAAACCTGTTAAATTCGTGTAGATATATAGACCTGCGTACGTATATGTTTATAAAACGTACGTTTATTCTTATATAAATGCATCACAAATTAAAATTAAAATTTTAAAACTTTTTAGAATTGAAGTGTATATAAATTACACTTGTTGAAATACGTTTATAAAATTTTCATGTATGTACATCGTCGTTACTTTTAACACACTTTGGTTACTTTCTAGCAAATTTAAAGTAAAACAATTATGTTATAATTGAAGTATTATTTAGCTAAGATATTATGATTTTTTTCAGTCCTATATTCACAGTCTTCAATAAAATACTTAATTCGAAATATTGCAGTGATATCTGGATGCTCTCAGATTCTTTTCAAATCTCTTTTAATTTACCATGTTAATCTGCAATTCAATGCCTTCCAGTGCTGCGTCTTAATAAAATTCGGGCACAGGTAGCTGCTTACTTGTTTCACCGTCACTACTGTTAGCGTAATGTTAAATTATGTTAATATGACGATGTTTTATAAGTGATATACAAGGATGAACTCAGAGGCACAATAATTACTTGTTCATGATTTGAGCTGTTGTTCCATGCTTTCCATTCTTATGGGCACAGGGTACTGTTTATTTGTTCTACCGTCAAGACTTATCATATATGTTAGTTTTATGTTGTCTTAATGGTAATATTTCACTTGTTTCCAAAAAATTAAGCAGAAACTATTATACATTCTGTAAGAAATGTATCACAATAATCTTGCGGAATTCATCTGCTAAATGAAATGTGTTTCCTGAAATTCATTTACTTATGTACAAAAGCAGAAACTGTAACAATTACAGCAGTATCAAGCTCATTGTAAGTATATTTATTCTTATTTTCGTTGTGTCTTAGGAATGTATATATAATTTTTAAATTCCTACTCATTCACTGTATATGTATACCTTACAAATACACATGGATTTATGTGTTATTTGGCAATTTGGTTGTTATACTGTCATTATACAAATGTATTTTAATTTGTAACAACTTTTATCAAATATATAACCTGAAAACACAAAATTTATTCTTAAATGTATAAAAATTTAAGGACATATATATGTATAACTATAAATATATGTAATTGGATTAATTTTTAAATTTTCTAAAACATTTTGTGCAGATATTATTGCTGTTTTATTCACACGATTACATGCTAAGGAATTTATTTTTGAATTGGGATTTTGTAAGATACCCATAGTAATAAAAATTGGATTCTTAAAATAATGTTTACCATATATATTAAGCACACCATGAATGTTAATATTTTTATGTGATTATCCTATGTAAATAGTATATAAATTTGTGCTTAATGTACTTATGAAAATACAATTTCCTGTTTCGTATTTATTTGATATTTGTTCTTCTTTGCAATTCATCCTGACCCCAACAATGTTCAAAATGGCAGAAGTTAGGTGAAGTGTTCCTGTGCAACATTTGGTGGAAATTGGTTAATATGGCATCAATCTCGTACAATATGCTAGCGTGCAATCCGCTGAATTATGGAGGTCGGATTCGGAAATTGATATACAGTAGAAATAATATAAAAAATGAATCCAGAAAGTTATGCAACAGCAGTGTCTCCGTCGCACCATTTTTGCACTACAGCTCAAACTCAACCAGTTAGTACAACTATGAGATCACCCCGAGCTGTGGTTTTGGAAGAAGTTGAATCACACTGTTCTCTAAAGGTACAATTTCCTACTGAAGTAAACACAGGGCGATTGGAGTTCAAAAANAAGAAGTTGAATCACACTGTTCTCTAAAGGTACAATTTCCTACTGAAGTAAACACAGGGCGATTGGAGTTCAAAACACAATCTCGTTTTATTATTCCTTGACAAGTTATAATTCACTCACGAGCTCTAGAGACAACTCCTTCCCGTTTATA
>NQII01001010.1:0-19661 GCA_002778355.1 Clitarchus hookeri
GGTCTCCATTTGACGTATTCTCCAAACAAATATCTTGTAATGACCAAGCATTTACTAAGGGATTTAGCAATCGCCGTGTATTTATGAGCAGGAATGAATACCATTATTAAAGAACAGAAACAATGGATATAAAACTTTTTCCCAATGANGCCGTGTATTTATGAGCAGGAATGAATACCATTATTAAAGAACAGAAACAATGGATATAAAACTTTTTCCCAATGACATGTGTAAAATTGAAAACTGCGTAATACAATCTTTATATCCCTGTTAACACACTCAACAAAATTATATATGAGAATAAAGATGTTGTCTCCACAATTTTTAAACCCCAAAAAATACAGGTCTCTAAACTCTTCTGAGAGATAGTAAGTGGCATTATCCGTTACCACAAACACAGGGGAACCTTTACACTATACTATCTCTTGCTTAAATATTTTACTAATTTCAGTGGCTTTTATTGTCCGTAAGGGAACGAAAATACAAAATATGCTAAAACTATGTATTGCTACCAAACACACAGAGAGAGGTCCAATAACATCTAAATATACCCATTCCCATGGAAAGGAAGCTACAGATTCTGCATATTTTCCTTCAGGTTTCTTATTTTTTTAAGTTTTGCGTGTTAACACGCTTCACACACTTTAACCCATCCTCCTAAATACTTTGGGACTCCTGGTCCCGTAAACACTTCCAGTATATGCGAAATGGTTTTGTGCTGCCCCGTGTGTCCTCCAAAATACGGCTCATGGTAATATTCATATACCGTAGGGTGTAATTCTTTCGGAAAAAACTCTAAAGTTCCCTTGTTTTGTCCATTCACCTAACAATACCTTATATACAACATAAGTAGTTGTTCCTTGTATTTTTTCAGCTTGTTGTTTGATACTCTGGGTCAGCTTTTTGATGCTCCTTTATATCCCCAAACACACTAGGAAAATTTTGAAGGATATATATTTATACCTCATCCGTGCACTTACTTGTGTTTATCTGATCGACAACATTAAATTCTGCTTGTGTGACCCTTAATGGGGTTACACAAAACATACGAGAGTGTGCGTCCACGACTGGATTTTCTGTGCTATTTATATGTTGTACTTCAAACTTGAAACGTGACAAACGCACTAACCATCTAGAATGACGTCCAGCAGTATTTGAGATTTTAATAACCAACTTATTGCTTGGTTGTCGGTAAACAATTTAAAGTGCGTGATCTAGGTAATCTGAAAATCGCTCCATCGCCCGAATACAGCTAAGACATTCTTTCTGGTATATGGTATACTTTATTTCTGCACTTGTTAATAGTTTGATAGTATACGCAACTGGCACATATAATCCATTTTCCGTTTGGCTTAACTCCGATCCTAAAGCGATAGAACTTTCATTACAATGCAAAAAAAAAATTCTTGCTCAGAATGTTCCTGATGCAAAACAGAAGGGGTTGTTAACCATTCCTTCAACTTTTGAANAAAATTCTTGCTCAGAATGTTCCTGATGCAAAACAGAAGGGGTTGTTAACCATTCCTTCAACTTTTGAAAGGCTTGTTGTTGTTATTTTTTCATACAAATTCCAACCCCGTCAGTTTTAACTTATATAAAGGTCTGTCGACTAAAAAATTTAGAATACATTTATTATTAAAATTAAGCATCCATTAGAAAAGGTTTGCGCCACATACATTTCTCGGTTGTGGAAAATATATAATTGATTTAAGTGATTCTGTGTCCGTAAGCAAACTGCCTTCTGATATTATGAAACCTAAGTAGCGAACATGTTGCTCAGCCCAGCTTATTTTATCTTGATTCACAGTCAACTCAGCTTCTCGTAAAGTCTCCAAAACCATTCGTATGTACTTTAAGTACTCTTATAACGAGGAATCATAAATGCTACGTCAATATATGTGAAAAAGAAATCCCAAAGATATTTACACAAGACATGATTTAACACACGTGACATTACTTGAGCCCCTACATTTACGCCCATCGGGAGACGTGTCCACTGAAATAACACCCAAGTTGTACAAAAGGAAAGGGGTTCCTAGACTGAGTGTGCAATTCACACAGTAAAAAGGCTGAATGTAAGTCCAAAATGGTGAAATATTTTACCGTACTTAAATGTTGAAATACGGTATCCATTACTAGTGTAGTGTAAGCTTCAACATACAATGTATTAATGATATTGCGGTAATCACAAATAAAACGGTTCACACCCGGGGTTTTTTGAGCAGTAAAAATTTGGACTAAAATACGCTTTGACGCCTCAGTCATTCCCTGTTCCTGCTAATCTGATACTATCCGCTTAAAATTTTTCAATTTTGGTGCAGGAACCCGATAGGGAACATAAACCACTGGTTCATTATCTTTAAAATTTAAACGAATCGGAACCTGCGAACAATGCTTTAGCTTACCTGTTATAACAATATTAAATTCAGCTTATATTTTCATAATTTCCTTTTCAACTACTTTATTATGTTCAAGAAGTGAATCTTTCGCCCTTACGTTGGGTATATTACCAATTTAACAGGAGTATCAGAAGAAAAACTAATAATTAAGCATCTTATTGCTACATCAATGCACGCCTGGGTTTTTACCAAAAAAACATTATGAGACAATTATTCTAATAAACGGTATTGTGATTTCCACGAGAAATTTTTGAATCTTTACTTTTGCGACAACTACGGTATTAGATCGAATCAAATCTCAGTCGGCCAGTAAAGAAACTGGATTTCGCCCTTTTTTATTACAGTAGTTCCCACAGGATTTTTTTGCATCAACGTATTACAAATCTCATGGCTCATAAGTGACAGGGAAGCACCCGAACTAATTAAAGCTTATACTTCAATGATCCCTAATATTACTGGAAGAAAAATTTAACTTTCGCTTTTCCGAAATACATTATTTACACAACTTATTCTTACAGGTTTTTTTCCCATAAATAACACTGAAATTGTTTATGTTCTTTATTTTTACATCAAAGACACGTAATAACTCTTTGTTATTTTACTGAAGTGGCTTTCTCGACATTTACTACATTATGCTTTTGATTTTCCTGTACTTTATCAGATTATTCCCGGACTACGTGGTATTCTAAAATTTTTACCTTTTTATTTATAGAAACAGGCTTAAGTTTAGATTTGTGCGAAAACAAACACTACACTGATTTATTGATTACACCAGTTTTACCTCACCTTCAACCTTTTTAAAAAGTCATTTTTCGGTGGCATGATTTGTAAGAAAACAAATGCCACTTTTACTTCTAACTTTTGGTTACATTCTACCAAAGTCAATTCTACCTCGGTAACCAAGCTAAAAAATTCCTCAAATGTAGCGAGTTAACGTGAAAAAGCAAAAAATTTATTGTTTTCTGGAAGAAAACTGTAATATATAACCTGAAATACAAGTGACTTGCCGCTGGGCAACCCTAGAAACTCTACCAACATAATTGTTTCCGATACATACTATATCATGGAAACACCCAGTTTTTGTACTCTTTCTAATGTTTTCATCTGATATCTAGCAATATCTGAAGGGGGAACTTGACTTAATATTTCCTGACTAAACTGTGAAAAAAAAGCCATTTTTCCTGTAATAGCTCTACTAACGACAGGTTGTAAAATCTCATGAACTCTGAATAACGATAGAACATACATTTAGAGCCAATACCAGGGAAAATCCTACTAGGAAATAAACAACTTTATTTACATTTACTACTGCTATAGATGTTAGCATTTCTTCTATACTACGGTGAATATATTTAAAGGATTTAAAGAAAGGAGTGATCTCACCATGAGAATCTCAGCGATGCCTTCCTTTCGGACATGTCCTCGCAGTGACTACTGCAAAACATCAATTGAATAATCTGTATTGTACTCGATGCTTCCATCTTTCAATATAGTCTGAAACGATTCCTTAGTAAGATAGTGTATACAGGTTTTTTACATGGCGCTTACACCAGCAGAAAGCATCTTTGGCATTAGTTATTGTACTTACAAAATTTAAAGTATTTTTCACTTCCCCTTAAAGTTCTTCACAGACGACAAAAAAAATGTCCAATTTGACTTTACTCACACTGATGGGATGCAGAGTGGCGTAGCTCTCTGTCTACTTGCAACCGATAGCCGCCGAAACATGACACAGGCGAAATAAGCCCTTCTTTCACTTCAGTTTTGAGTTATTTGAAAATACTTCATCTTTTGAAAGTTTTCTTCAAGCAGAGAGAAAGAACTGTCAGGATGCGATGAACAAACTGTAGGAAGTGTGGTGTATGAATAATAACTCCAACAATTTTAATTTTTCAAAACCTTTATATAATTAAGTGTTTCTAGGTTAATCAAACGGAAGATTTAATGCCCCTCAATTTTTGTACCCAAAGCCAGGTTCTCTCTGTCTTCCGAAAGCCCCAAAAATTTCTTTTATACAGAATTCCTGGATTCTAGAAGCACTTTTTCCTTCGATCTCTTCTGATTGGTCAGTTTAAATTGTCGCATTTCCCGGTAGCCAAAAAGTCGTCTGATGGAGCAGGCCAAGAATTGGTTGAAGAGGGGGTGTTTGCCGCGCTACACGCCGTCCGTTCGTATTAGTTCTTGGGTGACCCGCTCTCCAGATAGTCAAAACCCTTGCTGCTCTGATGAGGGCCCCATTTCATCACCAGGTATGGTAATTTCTGCGATCATTCTTGATGGTTGAAACTTTTATATTGGGAAATGTGACAACCCGTCACAGTTTATTTCAAAACCTCGTGAAATGTGTCGTTCTTTCACTTGTAAGCTACAGCAGCTATTATAGAACATATGAACATTGACAATTTATTATGGTTCCAAACTTTCTGTTTCTATGAGACGTGTGCATATGTCAGTTGTACGAGGAGAAGTGCACTGTCGATCAGTATAATCGTCAGTGTCACCGTTCGTGTTGGGATGGATACAATCTGAAGCATGTGACGAGAACTCCATCCTTCCGCCTGTACCTTCCATCTGTACCTTATGCTCGTTCATAGCAGATTAAAAAAAAACGCTCAATATAACTCCAAGATGGTAGCACAATTGCAAAAAGATGTTGAAAAAATATGTGTGTTTTGTGAACAAAATACGCAATTTTCCTTTTTTTTTCTCTCTGCATACAAAACTAAGTTGCAGTAGTTGCTCGCTACCCTTGTAGGAATTGTTGAAATGGAAACAAATGCTAGATTATATGTATTATAGCCAAATCTAAACAAGAAATTACTGATCTAACTAATGAGCCTTCTTTCCTCAACAAAAAAGCAATTTTTCAAAAAATTTCTTAAAAGCTAAGTTGGTAGGAAGAACTTGAATTCTCTTTGAGAGCAATAACTGTATAAATGTAACCAGAAACTTATGTAAAAGTAGTAAGACATTTACAAATCACACATGCCTTACCCGGGACTTGAACACAGAAAACCTCGTAGTATAAGCAAACATGCAACCCACTGTATTACGGATGTCGGATTCGGAGCACCAACTTCGGATTTAATTAGTCCAATGTTTCGAATTATAGAATTTAATAAACAAAAATATTTAGAGGACCTTTACTTTGAAAATAAGTGACTAAAACACATAACGAGGCAAGCTTACATGGCCTAACGTTGCGCCACTTGTCTGAAGAATTTGATGGAAGAAAATTGTTTGGTCTCTACGATATCACATAAAAATTTACATTTTCTTAATTTATGCTAGTGTACAATTTGCCAGAAAAAGAGGCTCTATAAACGATGCTTCTATTGTATACTGTCTACATACAAATTTTAGTCGTTATTTTGGTTAAATTGTTTAATATATTTGCCAAACTTACTTTAATGATTTGAGAAGCTGCCATTTTGAACATCGATGCCCAACCCATATAAGTGAAGAAAGTTTACGTGTCTTTATGTAGCATTTATGGTGTGCACAATTTGGTACAAATTTGTTTTAAATGTCCTAGTGTAACATTTGGTGGGAATCGGTTGATTGGCCCTCGAGGCATGTCATAAAACGTCCATAATTTTCATGAGGCAATCTTCATAAATGGATGACAAAAAAGGAATGTAATGGCAATTTCGATGATTGTGTACTGCCAATACACAAAGTTACGTGAAAAGAGATAGCATAGTTTCGTAGATATCGCCCACAAAACTAAAATGATTATATAGCCGCCATTCCGAAAATAAGCGTGGCATACTTAATAAAAAATTAATTTATTATCATGTACATAGTAAAATATGTTCGCCAAATTTTGTAAGAATGGGCTGATTGTTTCCCCGGATACGAGAAACATTAGTTATTTTTATTTCTGGGGCTATCTCCCAAAATGGCAGAGAAATGAGGCTCTGAATAGACACATTTGATGGTTGTAATAGATAGTGCCGGCATACAAAATTAAGTTGGAATTTGTTTCATTAATAAAATAAAATGATCTAAATTTTTTACATATCTACCAATTTAAAAAGGTTCCTGACCAACATAAAACATACCTGTTCTAACCACCTGCTGCAATAATATTTTTTTGCCAAATTTGGAAGGAATCTGTCAATTGCTTTCGGAGATGTGACGAAAAACTTTATTTACTCGCATGGCACTATCTTACAAAATGCCAGACAAAAGGTTTTCTATGTACATACAGTTTATAGTTGTAATATATACTGCAAGGATACAGAGTATACTTGAAATTGATTATATGGTTTCGAAGATAGAGCATTGTAAGCTAATAATGGCCAAATATTACCCCTATTTTAAAAATTAATGGCTGGCATACTTAAACCAAACCACTTAACATCTGCCTCAGTACTACTTGTTTGCCAAATTTAATAGGAATTGGCCAATTCTTTCACGAGACAAGCATAAAAACTTAATTTTTTTTGCATAGCACTATTATACAAAATGGCGAACAAAAGGTGCTCTTGTAGATGTAGTTAATAGCTGTAATGTCTACTGCAGGCATACAAAGTTATGCTGAAATTGAATATATAGTTTCAATGGTATATCATTCTAAGCTAAAATTTCAGTATGGCCGCAATTTTGAAATAACTGTATGACATATTTAAAGCATATCACGTAATATAATGCGCATAAGTACTACCTGTTTGCCAAATTTGGTAGGAATCGGTTAATTATTTATTGAGTTATGACATAATAACTTTAATTACTCGTATGGGGTTATCTTACAAAATGACTGACAAAAGTGTTTATTTGTTGGTATATATTGTGCTTGTAGCAGATACTTTCAGTATAAAATATTTAGTTCAAATTGATTGAATGGTATGAAAGATATACCAAATAAATTGAAAATTTGTATTTCCTCATTTTTTAAATAAGTAACTAATTAAGTTTAGTCACTTACGTTTACATGTCCTATAATAGTATTACTTACTTGCAAAATTGTGTGAGAATTGGTTGAATAGTTTTCTAGATAGAATATGTAATCATTATTTTTTCATTTGGTGTTATCTTTTAAAATGGAGGACCAACAACAATATCCATATATACATTTTATGCTTATACAATGCTATGCTAACATAGAAAAATTGGTTTTAAACGGTTGAACGGTTTCTGAGATATGAAATGTCATCCAAAATTCTAAAAATGTTCGCCAATTTGAAAGTAAGTGTCTGACGTAGTCGAATACTATAAGAGTCAGGTGTATTTACGAAGTCTTATTTGTGTGCCAAGTTTGGTGAAATTAGGGTTAAGCATCCAAAAATTGAAATTGGGCACACACATACGCATACATACACAATACACATACACACAGACAGAAAAATGATCTCATAAGCATTTCTTTCCTTCGGAAAGTAGGTTATAAAAGACATTAAACATTTTGTAAATAATTATAATAAACATATGTCTGCCAGGGTGTAACCTCCAAATGCAAATCATATTTCATCGCCTTAAACTGAATGACTTTTTGAGATAGTTCATGCCGACTTCTGGATAATGTTCGAGGTAAATATGTTTTGTTAATTATAAATACATTCCCGAGGATCCTGAAGCATTTGTTGTCAAATTTTGGACTAAGTATGTTATAACTGAAGAAAACCCTCTTTTTTACGGGTATTTTCCAAATTTTTATTTCAAAATGGTACTATGCATAAAATCTCTCTTCCCTCCCATCTAGAAAAAATTGGAATTGCTTAAAATGCTACTCATTTTACAAAAATATGTAAGGAAACATAGTTAATTATTATACTTTGATCAACATATTTGTCTCCCTCAAAGTATGCTACAAATTTTATGAGATGACTGCTCATGAACAAGAAGTTACTGATATATATATAAGCCTTCTTTCCTCAACATGGGTGATATTAATTATAAACAAGTTATTAAATGATGAGTTGATAGGTAGGACTTGACTTCTATTTAAAAGCAATACCATTACAAATGAAACNTAAACAAGTTATTAAATGATGAGTTGATAGGTAGGACTTGACTTCTATTTAAAAGCAATACCATTACAAATGAAACCAGAAAAGTAAACAACAGTAGTGAGACAATTACAAATACACACATGACTTACTCGGTACTTGAACGCAGAAAACCTTGTACTACAAGCTAGTGTGCAATTCACTTCATTTTGAAGGTCGGATTCGGAGTATCAACTTCAAATTTACTCAGTCTAATTTTGCGACTGATAGGGTTTACTAACCTAAAATATTTACAGGGCCATCATTTTAGAAATAAGTGACTGAGTCNCTAATTTTGCGACTGATAGGGTTTACTAACCTAAAATATTTACAGGGCCATCATTTTAGAAATAAGTGACTGAGTTTCTTAAAACATGTAAGTATACATGGCCTACAGTAATGCTATTTGTGTGAAGAATTTGGCTTAACATACCAGTTTACACAACCTGCTTGAGTACTAGTTGTTTGCCATTTATGATAGTCATCTGTCAATTCTTTCCCGGGATATGGCAAACAAATTTATTTATGTCTTACAAAATGAAGGAAAAAAGATGCTCCGCGTAGATACAGTNTTTCCCGGGATATGGCAAACAAATTTATTTATGTCTTACAAAATGAAGGAAAAAAGATGCTCCGCGTAGATACAGTTGATAGTTGTAATTTATACTGACAGAATGCAAAGTTAAGTTGGAATTAATTACATGATTTTGACGACATAGCATTCCAAGATTAAAATTTATATATAGCAGCCATTTTGTAAATAAGTGTATGACATGCTGAAAACATAACGCTTAACATCAACTACCTCAGTATTACTTGTTTGTCAAAATTGATAGTAATTGGTCAATTATTTATTTCCATGGTGCTATATTGCATAATGACAGACAAAAGATTATCTGTGTAGATACAGTTGATAGTTGTAATATCTACTGCAAGCATACAAAGCTGAGTTCGAATTGATTACATAGTTTCGACGATATAGCATTCTATGCTAAATATGGTTAAATGGCCGCAACTTTGAAAGTTAGTCTTAANGATTACATAGTTTCGACGATATAGCATTCTATGCTAAATATGGTTAAATGGCCGCAACTTTGAAAGTTAGTCTTACATGCTTAAAACATACCACTTAAAATCATCTGATTTAGTACTACATGTTTTTTAATTTTAATGAATTGGTCATTTGTCTCGCGATACTTGACATAAAATCTTTATTTGTATGGCACGACCTTACGAAATGGCGGACAAAATATGTTTCGTGTGGATACAGTTGTCAGTTGTAATATCTGCTTCCAGAATACAAAGATAAGTTGAAATTGATAACATGCTTTCGTGTTTAGAGTATTCTAAGCTAAACATTGGTATTTGGCTACAATTTTGAAAATACGTGTCTGACATGCTTGAAACATATATTATAACACCATCTCCATCATTACTATTNCATATATTATAACACCATCTCCATCATTACTATTTGTTTGCCAAATTTGGTGGAATTCGTTAATTTACCGAGATATGACCTTATAACATTATTTATTCGTATGTTGCTATTTTCCAAACTGGCAGAAAAATGTGGTTATGCGTTGGTATATATGATATTCGTAATAGATGCTTTCAGAATACAAAATTTGGTCGAAATTGGTTAAATGGTATAATAGTTTTATCACATAAATGTTAAATAACTGTATGGCCGCCATTTTGATAGTAAGTACCTAATCAGTTCAAATAATTACTTTTAATTGGCCTATCAGAGTATTACTTACCTGCTAAATTGATTGAGAATTGGCTTAACAGTTTTTG
This sequence comes from Clitarchus hookeri, assembly GCA_002778355.1. NCBI lineage: Eukaryota > Metazoa > Arthropoda > Insecta > Phasmatodea > Phasmatidae > Clitarchus > Clitarchus hookeri. Next base: position 10,190 of record NQII01001010.1, read on the forward strand.
AGATATAATGTAAAATCGCTATTTCTACATTTGCTGCAATTTTAGGAAATGGTGGACATAAAACAACATTAATTTCAAAATTTAATCCTTACTTGATGCTCTGCCAGCATTCAACATTTAGTATAAATCGGTTCAATGTTTCCCGAGATATGACATCATTCCAAATTTTAAATCACCACCATTTTAAAAGTATGTGCCTGACATGGTATAAAACTATAACGGTCAGATGTCCTTACTAATTATTATATGTTAACCAAATTTAGTGAAATTCGGTTTAATGTGTTTAAAAATTGAAAGCTGGGACACATATGCATACATACACAGATACACACATACACACATACTCACAGCCTTATAGACAAGTATTATTTGTTTGCCATATTTTGTAGGAATCGTTCAATGATTTACCAAAATATGATAATAAAACCGAATATATTTATCTGGCACTATCTTGCAAAATGGAAGACCAAAGAGATTTCGTGTAGACACATTTGATGTTTTTTATGTATACTCCCAGCATAGAATGTCAAGTTAGAATTGGTTACATGGTTTCGAAGGTATTGCATACTATCCAAACATACCTAGATAGCCACCTTTTTGAAAATAAGTGTCTCGTATACTTGAAACATATTTGTACATATCGGATATATCAGTACTACATGTTTGCCAAATTTGTTGGGAATACGTCCATTGTTACCCGACATATTACACAAAAATTTTATTAACTAAAGTAGCGCTATCTTACAACATAGTGTACAGAAGTGGTTGTTTTTTTGGTTTAAATGATGCCTGTAAAATATACTTCTAGTATACAAAATTTGGTTGAAATTAATCCAATGGTATGGAAATTATACCAAATAAACCTAAAATATTTGAAAAGCCGCCAGTTTGAAAATAAGTACCTAATTAAGTTCAATTGCTTATGTTAACCTTGCATAACATAGTACTACTTAGTGCCAAATTCGGCGACAATCGGTTGATTAGTTTTCAAGATATAATATAAAAGCTTTATTTTTCATGTTGTGCTATCTTCTAAAACAGCAATTCAACAACAATTTTTCACATCTGAATTCAATTATTACAACTTGCGCTGTCAGCATACAAAATTCTGTTTAAATAGGTTGAATGGTTCCCGAGATATGACATGTCACCATAAAATTTGAAAATGGTCGCCATTTTGAAAGTAAGTTCCCAGAGATTTCGAAAAATGTAAAGGTCAGATGTTCTTAGTACTCTATATGTACCTAGTTTGGTGAAATTAGGTTCATGCGTTCAAAAATTAAATGGGAAGGGGGGACCCACACAGGCACAGATATATATACACATCCTCAGACAGGAAAGTAATATCGACGCCCTTTCTTTCCTTCGGAAAGTAGGCTAAAAGTTGGACAGCGTACATAATGAAACTGATAGACTAAAGTGAACACTAAGGGAATTATGCGGCTCTTACACCAGATATTGTGTAATGAATGAAATGAAATATGTTAGAAACTACGCGATATTAAAAAAAAAAGGGACGCTGTTTAGTTGTAAAAATATTTTGTAACTCAGAAAATTTGGTTCGTAAAATAATCCACATAAACATAAACCTTAACCACTGATGTTGTGTTTTACATCACGTAGTTTATTATGTGTTTAAATTAATCGAATACAATACCTCTTGCTCTCTGAGTGCATAACATGTAGTAATCACTCTGTGCTATGAATTGTTTAATGTTTTGTGTTTAACTGTTCACTATTAATCATTACACAAAGTTTATTTTTAAATAATATTCAAGTACTCCTGCTGGTTTCAGTACAGGAGTTCGGTGTATGTAGCCACAAGTGTAATGATAACTCAGTCAATGTTTTAAAGGTAGATGAGAACAAGGTTTAGTTTTTGCAACCTTGTGTGTCTGTAAAGGATATAACAAAGCTTCCGATGGCAGTCATATTAAATATTTTTTCGAGAAGATAACACAGAGTGAGAATGGCTCTTTATTGTTGGAGCATCTAAAATATAGAGAGGAATATAAAAGTACTGTAGTGTTTTAAAACCAGCTGCATTTATCTGTGACAGTTATTTCTGATAATTTTTGCAGTGTATGTTGACGCATGATGCATACAAGAATAGACATAGCACCGCTACCACACCCTGCCATCTTATTAATACATATCTAGGGCAGGCAGCTGACCACAAAACTTTGAAACAGGGGATACCTCCCCGGGGATGAACCGAGGCTCGAATGACACAGGGAAAGTCGCGACGCTTGGGGGAGAACACTGAGCCACGCAAGAGAAATGGCAGATACGCGGCTCACGACGAAGGAAGCAGGGGGTGCCCCCGACCAGAATTGGGCAGACCACAGCTCGGAAATTAGTACCTTACGAATCCCCACGACACCACCCTCACCCTTCCTCCGCCCTGGTTGGAGCGCACAATCCACTGACAAGAGACAAAATCGGGCACAAAAACGCCTGAGTTACACACGGGAACTCCCCAATTCTCTCCCGAGAAATTGCTGACAAAGTTAGTTTCAATATAGCGACAAACGAGTTACATCACGAGAGCAGCCGAGACGGAAGAGAGTTGTATGGCGGCCTCTACGCGAGGCGGAGGAGTCGGAAGCACGAGCCGGATTGGGGCGGACGTTGATGCAGGAGGGGAGACGCGCTAAGTTATCTGACGGGAACCACCAGCCGAGATCGCAGACACACCACAAGTCGCGGAAACCAACCCCGGACTTTCGAGAAGGGACGCCGAGCTGACCCAGCTACACTAACCAACGAAGACAACTCACCAAAAGTCGCAGTCACAGTTAAGTAAAAACGTCTCCATTAAAGCAACATTCCCCCCGATGCATAGCATTCAGCCAACCGACCCTTCAGACCTACGACATGGTGGAAGGAAGGGGGGGTCAGTCTCGTGTGTGTGTGTGTGTAAATGCCCATGTTATTTTCAGTTAAATTAAAGACTTGTAGGTTAAATAACTGAGACTAAGAGTATTTGTTCACCCCTTACGCAACAACTACAGGTGCCCTTAGTCTGCACTAAAGTACAGTAACTCAGTACCCTACAGCCACCATTCTGTATAACTCAGGCGGCAGTAGCGTCAATGTAATAACGTAACACTTAATTATTTGTTGTTTATTTGTGGCTGAAAGATTTTATTTACTTCTGATTTCCTGTTTTTATTGTTAATTGCAGAATATTATGACCCAAGAAAGTGTATTTATGTTTAATCATGTTTGCAAGTCTTTCAGAATTTCTACCACGAAGTTATTGTATGTGGGCCGATTGTATAGAGGATTTTTTATTTGGTTGCCATAGTAATGCATGACGTAATGCGTGATAAATTATGTAGCCATCTCATGATTGGCGCAACATTTGAAGGCGTAAATAAGTATGTAGTTTAGGAGGCGTCTGACTATCTGATTTTTATCCAGGCAGGTAGATCTAGCAGGTCATTGGCCTGGTAAGAATATTTAATTTGCTTACATAATTTGGCGGAGTATGTACCATTTATGCAGACCGCATCTGCAAGATGTTGCTAATTAAATATTTACAGCTAAGTATTTTTAGAATGTCAACGCAGATATGTCATCAGAGATTTCATTTAGTAATTTTTGAAATTATATTTGGCAAACGTTACACCATTTTCATAGCAGAATATTGAAGTTGCTCTGATTAATTTGCCTACGGGGCACTGACAAGATCTCATTTGTTCTCCCGTCAGAGTTAGTTATAGAAAAATATTAATTTAATGAAACTTTGCAAGAAAAAAATATTTTTAATGACAAATTATTTTTCAATTTAATAAGAGATACATACGAGAGTGGCCACAGTTATAGTTATGGCCACACTGAGTAAAACTCATTTTAAAGCTTGCAATGTCCTTAAAAATTACATTTGCATTGATTGAAATTAATTTTTACGTATTTTTCGCAAGTCTATGTGTGTATTTCTACTTCTGTAGTTAGTGGTAGATTTGGATTCTNAAATTAATTTTTACGTATTTTTCGCAAGTCTATGTGTGTATTTCTACTTCTGTAGTTAGTGGTAGATTTGGATTCTGTTCTTTCCAGTGTTATGCATGTTGTTTCTAGCCTACGGAGGTTGGCTTCAACTGATGCTCCTGCGTGTCTCATCCTTGGCAAGACATATCGAAGTTGTGCTACGTTGCTGCAAAATTATTGCTGTCCTGTGGAGCCGGGCAAGTTCAAACCCCACGTCAGAAATCATTGTTAGTGGTGATAGTTAATTTGTTCCAAGATTTAAATAATACTATAAGCAGTATAATCTCCTTTCACACTATACACAGTTACAGTCCTAGCTAGTGTGTGCTTCAAGAGGGCAGATATATTACATAACAGTATATCGGGTTTTACACATGATATTTAATGTGTGATGATTTCAGGAAGTAAGAATCCTTTAAATTAATGACGATGAGCAGGGTTATTTTGGTTTCTGTTANTTAATGTGTGATGATTTCAGGAAGTAAGAATCCTTTAAATTAATGACGATGAGCAGGGTTATTTTGGTTTCTGTTGCTGCAAGCTTTCTAAAAAAATATTTATTTTGTTAGAAGCATTTTTTTTATTGATGTGATAGTACATAAATTACATTTTTCAAAATGGATGGTTCGGTACTATCGGTTTTACGTGCTGTATCCACGTAACTTGTTAATCAGTTTAAACCCAACATGCCATGTCAGCTGTTTTTNTACTATCGGTTTTACGTGCTGTATCCACGTAACTTGTTAATCAGTTTAAACCCAACATGCCATGTCAGCTGTTTTTGTAATAACTAAATCAACAAATTAATAACTTTTTATAACGTGCCATATTGTAAGATGNATGCCATGTCAGCTGTTTTTGTAATAACTAAATCAACAAATTAATAACTTTTTATAACGTGCCATATTGTAAGATGTAATTTGAAATTCAGAATAAATTTTCCTTTTTCGGTAAATTCTCATCAAATTCCCACCAAACTCCTCATCCAAATAGCAATATGGAAAGTCGGTAATATTTTGTGTAATATGTTTCTTGTTTTCATAGCTGTGGTATTATTCTTGTTGTGTCATATGTTCAAGCTCTGGTTCCATTATTTTGATTTAACTCAGCCTTGGCGCGCTGAAGTTCCATCTATGTGCACTTCGATGATNTGATTTAACTCAGCCTTGGCGCGCTGAAGTTCCATCTATGTGCACTTCGATGATCTGCTAGTCTGGATGGCAATACCGCCACCATTTATTGTTACAACCTTGCATAATACTACAAAAATACATCACCAATTACTATTATCACTGGTGGAACATTTCTTCTGCTTGGATATTTGTAACACACATTATCCTGCTATGTCAGTCCTTGAGTACCTCAATAAAATTACTAGCGGATACGTGTACAGGAAAGAACGATCATTTGTTATATTGCTAACTACGTGTTATAAATTTGTTAATGTAATTAAATGATTTGTTTAAGGGGAACTAACTGTTTGAGGGGAGTTTCTTGCAGATATGAATTTTTTTTTAACTCTCGTACCGTATCTTTTCTAGGACCCGAACCCAGAGTTGCTGGACGCATTCTGGTGGCCTACTATTGCGTCACGAAGTTAAAATGCTAGTTGATAAAGAAACGTCAACAAGATACATCAGGTAGAAAAGCTTGAAGTATTCTCCAATTGAGAACTGTATTATAGAAGCCTAACTCAAAGGCAAAGGAAATTATGGAAAACGCTCATGTTGATGATAAGTTTTAAGTTAAGGGTAACTTATTATGTTCGTTATATCATCAGCGTATAACTTCTTCTCAAAGAAACTGTTCAAACAAAGGTTTAAACAATACGGAAAGCCNTGTTCGTTATATCATCAGCGTATAACTTCTTCTCAAAGAAACTGTTCAAACAAAGGTTTAAACAATACGGAAAGCCGAAAAGAAAGTAGACAGCTTTTGCTTGGTTTATTCTTGTGAGATGTTCAGCATACCGAAATAATGCGATGTTTTAAAAAATAAACATTTTAAAGTGTAGAGATTAGACTACTCGCCTCCTATCAAGGCGAATCGTGTTCGATTACCGGCGGGGCCGCTCCCGGATTTACGCATGTGGGAATCGTGCTGGACGATGCTGCTGGTCGGTGAGTTTTCTCGGGGGTCTCCCGCTTCGCCGACCCTTTCATTCCGGTGCCACTTCATACTCACCTCGCTTCACCCTCATCTGCTCTGAAGACCTCGATGTTAAGAGCCGCCCAAATTTCTTCACTCATTTTAAAGTTACAAATTATATTATCGGTGACTAACATTCATGACTATCATCAATATTTCAGGAATCATTCCAAAAATTCTTTAATTTTTTTTAAGGATTACTGAGTGTTGCGAAGGGGGGGGGGGNGCCGTGCATGCGACTATCATCACCTTGATAAGTTAATGATACGAAGATTTAAGTGCTGCAAATATTTCCTTACCATCGCCTGATGTCACCTGTCCAAAAATTGTTTGTATTTGAGCTCCTTGGCTATAAAATAATTGTCCTAAACGTGTTTGGTGTAATTTTAGGCCGCTTAATTAAGCCAAATTACTGATACTAGAAAATTATAGATAAGCTCCGGCAAAAAAAACGGCCAGGGGATTCTTGAATGCAAAATTATACGTGGATATGGAACATTTTTACTGTGTAGAACTTTTGCATCTTTCAACCTTACAACCTCTTATGTTACTTAATTTGTTTTAAAACCTTCCAAATTGATATTATTTTTCTTATCTTATCTCCTATGTTTGCTGTATGTATTCAAAATGTAAAATTTTAATTCTAGCAAAATATTGCACGAAAATATGTTATTAAATCATATTCTTGCAATTAAAAAGGGAGCTTAATTCGTTATATGATAAAAGGAAGAAACATTAAAAACTGAGTATGAAGAACACCTATCCTTTCTGTTTCGTTAAAACTGTAGTGAACAATGAAAACAAGAGAACAGGAAAATTTGAGACTGGAAATCATGTAATTTTAGCAAACCACATATAAAACCTTTGTTTACTACACATAACTGCAAGTATTATAATGTAATAAAACTGAATAAATATTTTGTGGCGTTAAAAAGAGTGTTTCTAGTTATCAAAAAACTTTTGCTCACTGATTACAAGAAAAAGTGCAAATTTTTAGTAATTAAAAAAGTATAAGAATTGCATTGCCATTAAAATATGGTATCAACACGAATAATTCAAATAAGACATTATAGAACATACATGCAAAGTTGGTAAAGTTTTACCATGAATTGCGATGCAAAATTCATATTCTCACTACATGCTAGCCGCAGTCTATTCGACCCCTAGTGCCTAGCTTGTGATAACCCATACTCCCATTGTCACAAAATCCAATATGGTTTTTTTACAGGATACTGAACACCTCGACGCGCATAATAAAATGTGTTTTTAATAAAGCACGCCTGTCTGAACTTGACCACGCCGCGGAATTGAAATGCGGAAATTTGCGAGCTTCTATTAATTCCATGTCTCATCTCTGGGGAATTGCTAACGCTATTTCTCGTGACTCCCGCCGCGCAGATGTGATATTTATGCCGCTAACAGGAAGGATATGTTGTGACATGTCACGCGGGAATATATTTCATACGACAGGTGACTTATGAAATATTTATGATCTCTGACATCCAGCATAGCGTTATTTTATGTGTATAATTTATTTTTTGCTACTCTTTCACAGAAACACATCTCACAAAAGTTTTATACACTCGAGAGAAAAACAGTGAAACATAATCGAGTTAAACAAAATTAAATAACTCATAATTCAATTAAATTTGACGTATTTGCAACAAGTAACTAATGACTAAAAGCGGGATTGGTGTTGTAGGCTTCAATGGGTTTAGTATTATTATATGTCGATCTTACTCATATAGGCGAGAAATCAATAATCGCAGAACACCTACAAAAATTATAGGTGTTTAATTTTATAGAAATAAAATGTATAAAGTTACAACTTTTATATCATACAGCATTAATAATAAATACGCCTAGTTTTAAAGTATCAGTAAAATATACATTATATATGTCTGGAACACAAAAAACGTATTAAAGCTAGACGTTACGTTATTAGTTACTCCACGAACGCCGGCGTAGTGCTGAAATAATAATATTAAAGAACAATCGTTTACATAAACACAAAAATGCATTTTATGCGAAAGATATAACAACATTTAAGCTTGAGAAAGTAGTTTACAAGGCTTGCACTTCAGGATTATTCACAGAGTAAAATTCAGATTAACACAGATGTATGCTAACTGGTTGAAATTCATCCCATAGTTCAAGGTTACAATAATTTAAAATACTCAAAATAATGGAATTTTACTACGGCTAGTATATGAAAATTACGAGTTCTTTTGGTAGCAATATCTTGGGNAAATACTCAAAATAATGGAATTTTACTACGGCTAGTATATGAAAATTACGAGTTCTTTTGGTAGCAATATCTTGGGGTGTCTTTGATCGCTAAAATGTGCCATGTGGTGAGGGGCTGAACTGAAGATGTTTAAAGGTTAATCGAATGAACGGCTTATACTTTATGAGCGCGGAGTCAGTTAAAAGATGTGCGAGCCCCATCACCTTTACACACAAATTAGCAACATAAATTCCACAAAATTTAAATTTATGCTTTCGTTTGATGGCCAGACATGCATACAAACTTTTACTCTGGTGGTTTTCAAGTGTTTGAGAGTAACTGTTTGATCGGCCAAACGTCCATTACTGTTTGAAAAGAGAGAATCTCACTGGTTCAGGTTTAGTGTGTGGCTACTAACCTTAGCTACAGTAGCGCGACGACCACAGTCTTAAAGTTGGGAAAACAACAGAACAAGAGACTGAGCGTTTCAAACCTGAGCATCTTAGCATTCGCCTGAGTGGTTACGGAGAACTATGTAAAACAGAAATTCAGATGACCTGAAAAGAAGTCAAACCCGTGTCCTCCCGAATGCGAGTTAAGTGGTTACCACTGCGCCACATCACTCGGTGTGTTAGCTAAGTCGTCAAGAACATGTGGCGAGGAGGTCAGACCGACAAAGAATCGAGGCAATCCCTGCAGTGGAGCAAAATTTCTGAGCTCAATCAAGTGGTTTGGAGCCTTCTACGATGAGGAGAGTTCCGTAAACTCCTAACTGCGGGTGTGTTCCAAGACTGCGCACACCACTTGCCCGTATCGGCCTGCATGTCCGACCCTGGAGGGTTCACGGGAACCTGTAACCTCCACACGAGCAGGTTGCGTGGGTATGGGGTCGTTGGGGAGACAGGATTATCCGCCAAATGAGATCGCACGCTGCTGCGACCAGCTGTAAATATGCAACGAGCAATTAGCTGGCCCGTGTCCCATCGTCCGTACCACTCCCCCACGCGCCCTCATTTTCCAGACCCCCCTCTATCCCTCCCTCAAGCATGACGGTGTCGGATTCGATCATAAAGTGGCTCGCGGACCTGATTGCTTGTTTAA
>NQII01001010.1:23269-60249 GCA_002778355.1 Clitarchus hookeri
CACCCACCGCTGCATTGTTTCTGCCATATGTAAGGCGAAAATTCGAACATACACAAGCATGCGCAGTATCCACTTCGGCGGAAGACATCAACAGTCTTTACTTTCTATGAACCACGTGAAAGTCAAGAATTTGCACAATTTTATTACCGAGACAAAAGTCTCCCATGTTACTTACAGCGTTATGCTATAATAAGAATCCTAGTGCAGAAAGCTTTCAGACACATACATGCAGTACTAGAAATTTAGAGCAAAAAACTATTACTCCAACTGTGCAAGTAAATGTATATTTAAAAAACATTAAACCTTCATACTCGAAGAATTTTAATTATTACATAGAGGACCCTTTTAAAATGTTCTCAGTCGCCCACACGAGGTAAATATGACTTTTCCCATTCTGTGAACTTAACAATTGTAGCTCGAAAAGTGCATAGGAAATAATGAGTATATATAATATTNATGACTTTTCCCATTCTGTGAACTTAACAATTGTAGCTCGAAAAGTGCATAGGAAATAATGAGTATATATAATATTTTACGAAAATGGAAAAGGTAAACGCGAATAAAAACATGGGTTTCTGCATCTTCTCTCTTATGGAAGCCGAGTCATTAGCATTGGGACATGAGAGTCCCAAACCGTCCAGATTTCAGGGTAGTAAAACTTTAAGAAAAATCGCAGCAAAGAATATTAATAACGTATGGTGCTAAATACAGATCAATGACAGTGAATTTTGTATAGCGAGTGCAAAGTTTTGTTTGTTATAAGCAATTCATGCCACGATTTCCTTGCATTTCTTAGGCTTACATTTATACCNGCGAGTGCAAAGTTTTGTTTGTTATAAGCAATTCATGCCACGATTTCCTTGCATTTCTTAGGCTTACATTTATACCATTTTGCAGTAAATTCGTTTGCAAACCTGCATGATAACGCTGAAAACGTGCCGAATTTTGCCATTATTAATTCTCCTCGTATTCAAACCGGTGATTTGATTCATCCACTAACGCATATGTTATAAAATATAAAATTTTTACATTCATAATTCTTATGCAGTGTTCAAAAAGTGCTATAAAATTTAGGANGCATATGTTATAAAATATAAAATTTTTACATTCATAATTCTTATGCAGTGTTCAAAAAGTGCTATAAAATTTAGGAAGAAAATTTAGAATATTCGATCCGAATTCTTTCGCAAATATGATGCGTGTCTCTTTTAACGAAAAGATAATTTAACTCTTAGTATCTGAATAACTAACGTGCTTTGTACCGAAATTATATATGCTCACATGAAAACAAATTGATTCAGAGGAATACGGGCCCTCTTGCAGAAATAGGAAAATCATGCTCTTTTTGCCGTATAACGAACGTTTAATAATACAGCGCATGGGCCCAATAGCGCTTATACATTTGGGTTTATGAATGTTTGTGACATTTAGAGGAGAATAATGACTTGGAATTTTAATTTATACTACCGGGAAATAAAAATACTCCACACAGAAGGATGTGTAGGATGGCACTACAGCCAGCTTTAAAAAAAAAAGCAGCAGGACAATCACATATGGATCTGCTGTGCGCCTTCCCGTGATCTTAAACAGCGCGTCGCACCTCCATTCTCTGTGATACACTCTGAAACACGGGCTGGCTTGGAATCCAGCACACACCGGATGCCACCCACAATTGTTTGACTGTGTGTTCCAAATCACAGATACTGAGGCTCGGCAACAGGTTGTGGTTCAATTTGTCCCATACATGCTCGATTGGTGATATTTCATGGGAGTGGGCAGGCCATGGCAGTGTTCTGACATGATGGAGGCAGTCCTCAGCGACCCTTGCTCTATGCGGTCAGGAGTTATCCTGCTGGAATACTGCACCTGCAATCCCGGCCAGGAATGGGAGCCGTTGGGGATGAAGGATCTCCATCAAATTTCACTTGGCCGTGATTGATTGGTATTTTTATTGATTGAAAATATTATTTATTGAACTTAACAAAGGTGCATATCATAATATAGAATAGACAATACAATACAATTTTTAACAAAGCCACAAAAAAANATTGAACTTAACAAAGGTGCATATCATAATATAGAATAGACAATACAATACAATTTTTAACAAAGCCACAAAAAAGGCTCTTCTGTTGTACAGGGAATGGCCATTGAAGAAAGAAACTGATCAGCTCAAGCAGTGACTATAACAAAAAAAGTAGTGTTTACTAGAAAAAAATATCCAAAACACCAAAAAATTATAATACATACAAAAAAATACTCCTGAATCTAATATAAAAGAAGACCAATGATAATGAAGAAAATAAATGTTACTGGTAACAATACATTGACAGATATACGCAAACGAGAGACAAGTAGGGCAACTATCATGAAGGCTTAATCAATAAGAGGACGTGAGCAGGAATGCCTCATGAGCACCCACCTCTGTTTGTACAGCGACAATGAGCGAGGGAGAAAATGCATATACTATAATAAGGAAGAAAGAAAAACGAAATGAAAAAAGAGTTAAATTAAGAACGGGAAACAGTGGTAACAGGTGGGGAATTGATAAAGAAATAAAGACTGTTAATGTAAAGCATGGTTATCTGGCACCATGATACCATAGGTGTAAAAGCGTTGTTAAATAAATAAGGAAAGGAGCATAGCGGTGATAAACAGATTAAAAGTACAGAAAAAAGGAACACTACGCAAGATAAGGGAAAATAACAGTAAGTATGTATGTTTCGTAAGATTCTACGGCACCGTAATACCACAGGTGATATATGTTGTGAAGAAAGCAAGAAATGCAAGAAACGGAAGAAGAAAGGAATACGACGCAAAAGAAAGGAAAGTAAGAGTCTGTGTGATGTGTGTTGAAAGGTTCTGCGGCAGCTTAGAACCATATATGTTCTAAAATTAAATGAAAGGAAGTTACCAGACCATTGAGAAGGGGATAAAATAGATAAAAGGGTGAAGTAAGCAGAAATGAATGATTGGAGAATTTAAAAGGAACGTAAACAACAAGAAACAAGAACGATTAAAAATTAAAAATAAAAATAATAAAGATTCCAGTCATTGTGAAAAGTAACAGTGAGCAGCCGNAAACAAGAACGATTAAAAATTAAAAATAAAAATAATAAAGATTCCAGTCATTGTGAAAAGTAACAGTGAGCAGCCGTGAGCAATAGAAGAAACGAGCAATTCAGACAAACGAAGGGGGCGAGAAGAAAGGGCATTATTACCTGTAAATCAATTAAAAAGTTTATTCCATTTACCAGGACGAGAGTGGATCGGATAACTTGGACTATGGCTCCCCAGACCTTAATGATTGCCGTGAGGGAATTATGCCACTCGATAGCGAAATTGGGACTGTGGCAATCATCAGGGGCTCTCCATAACAAGGCGCGATAAACATCAGTCCCCGTAACGAATTAGCACTCCTCACTAACCCCACACACCGCGAGTCTTTGGCGTTCCAAATTGCTTTGGCCTGGCACCAATGCAAATGGAGCCGCCGGTGTTACAGACTTATGGTGGCACATGAAACGGGAGCTGGAATCGCTGGTTCGCCTCCTCCGCAAGGTGCCGCGAAGTGCTTTGTGGGCACACAGGGCCCCCAAAACTGGCCAGTATCGTATACTGGGTCGCTGTGGGATTCATCCATGCCTGGCTTACGATCCGTCGATCCTCTCGACTGGTAGTTCACCTCAACCATCCTGAACCGGTCCTGTGTATATGACTGTCTTTACGTATCCACTGCTCCCAACAGCATCTGACATTATTTTCCGAAATATTAACATGGCGAGATGTATGGCGATACAACCATCCTGAGGTTTTTTATCACTCCGATTGTGAGTCCTCTCTCAAAGTCAGTCAGTTGTGTAAAGCGACGCATTTGGCGTCTTCCCGGTATTATTCTTCACCGTGTACGCTTGCTTGGTATCGTCTGGTGTTTTTCGCGTTAATGAGGCTCCGACTACACCAGATTACACGAGCGCTGGTCGGTGCTCGCAGCGCCACTGCCGAGCGTGCGGGAGGGGATCACGTGCATCTCAGCCCGTACTCTCTCTACTTACATCGTTTTGAGGATGTCGCACGTTTCTTCGTGGTGCATTTTCTCCATTGTCCGGCAGGGCAGGGTGTATTTATCCTCCTTTGCTACAATCGTACCTTCGGCAGTAAACATGATTCGGAACTGGGGTGGACGTGTGTGGACCTAGCGGGTGTCTGGCAACTCTATTTCCTAAAGTGGAGTTTGGTGGTGGTGGTGGTGTAATGGCCTGGATGATTTTTATCATGATTTACGCATACATTATTAGCTTTAAGCGTTAAATTGATGAACTCTGGCATGTAACAAAACATTTTAATAAATAATATGCTGTTATTGCCGTGGCAACAATTTAAAAATACGAATTTTTTAATATTAACACGATATTAATCCTAAACAAAAAACAAATGCTATTGTATAAATTTTTGAAGATAAACAAGAGGAAATGTTTGATTGTTCAGTTTTAACTCTGACAAACACCCACTAAATAGTCTTTGGAATGAGGTACATCGTAGTATGCGTTTCAGACCTACTCGATCAACAGGCAAACGTAAAATATTCACAAATACATGACGAGAACTAGACCACATTCCATTAGCTGTATACCACGATCTAGCGGTTAACATAACCTTAATTGTTAATGCCGTACTAACAGCAATAGTAGGTGCGATTTTCTATTAGTTACATGGCTGGTACCATTAGAACCAACAGCAGTGGGTATCTGGAGATTTAGGTCAAACAAAATATTTTAATACAAAATTTACGTACGACACTAACGTCAATAATATGAATCCTTAAATCAAACAATAAAATGCTATACAGTTAGAAATTTTCATGCGAATAATAATTTTTTTGAGTGTCAAAAACCATTTAAAACTCATCAATGAACTGAATAGCTTAATTCTACTCAAACGAAATTATTTTTACACAAATATATACTTTAATTTATATTTAATTTTTATATATCAAGCGAAGTTGTGCAATAGTACTATAAAACTGCATTCGCATTCAAGATGACCCAGGTTTGATTCCAAATCCTGCCATCCTGATTTCGGTTTTCTGTGGTTTACCGAAATCACCCCAGGCAAAATCTGGGATAAATTTTTTTAGTACAGGCAGCTTACCAAATTTTGCTTCTCTGAGCAACTTGCTCTTTATCTAAAATCTTGTTGTTGACGAGACCTTCAGCCCTACCTTACTAACCTTATTTTTTATGTTGCATACATTCCTTCCATAGTAACACTGCTCGACGAAATCTTCATGAAACTAGTGAAGTGGAGCGGAGAGATTGGAGCGGCTCTTAACAACGAGGTCCCGAGAGTCGCTGAGAGTGAAAAGAGGTGTGTATGGAGCCGCCTAAATGCAAGGGTGGAGGAAACGGGAGATCCCAGAGAAAATCCACCGACCAGTGGCACAGCACGATTCCAACGTGCAAAACATCCGTAAGCTACACCGCCAGGAATAAAACTCGGTGCGTCTAGGTGGGAGGCAAGCAGTCTAACCACTACAACACCGTGGCTTCTATGAAACCACTTCTTATAGAGATAGAAGCCAAGGAAGGAAGTAATTCTCTTACAACTTTTATGTTTTAATGCCTTCTATTCTAGGTAAACATTCAAATTGGGGGAAAAAAAAAATTTCTACGTCCTATACGTACTTGATAAATTAACAATTCAAGTGACTGAGAATTTTTTTTATAATATATGTAATTTATTTACTAGTCTAGCACAATGATTGCTGAATATGCATTATGGTTAAATAACTTTTTTGACATGTGGACAATGCAACGTGAGCAGAACGAAAAAATGGTTGCCTGTAAAGTCGGTTTTACGGGCGAAGATTTTACGTGACAACGTAGTGCTGCGCGCGCGGCANGTTTTAATGCCTTCTGTTCTAGGTAAACATTCAAATTGGGGAAAAAAAAATTTCTACGTCCTATACGTACTTGATAAATTAACAATTCAAGTGACTGAGAATTTTTTTTTATAATATGTGTAATTTATTTACTAGTCTAGCACAATGATTGCTGAATATGCATTAAGGTTAAATAACTTTTTTGACATGTGGACAATGCAGCGTGAGCAGAACGAAAAAACGAAAAATTAACGTCAAGGACACGCACGTCGGTAGTGGAAACAAGTTGTGCTGCTGGCACTTCTAGAACGTAGCACAGGATATTTGACAACAACTNATTTACGTCAACGACACGCACGTCGGTAGTGGAAACAAGTTGTGCTGCTGGCACTTCTAGAACGTAGCACAGGATATTTGACAACAACTCGCGATTCATTATATACGCCGTGACGACTGCTGAATGGTTAGCAATCTGCTCCGCTGTGATTGCTCGGGGCTGTTACGGGTTGTTTCCCCATTCACGCTTCAGCCCCTCGAACGCTGGTTTTGCACCTCGTTTCACATGTGAAATGAATGCCCACTGGTCGGTAGTGAAACGACCGCAGTGGATTTTCAGTAGCTGCCACGGGCCCGCTTCCGCTGACCGCACTGGACGCTAGCACAACCAAACATTTCCCGCCAAAATATCTGAATGTGGCATGGTTTTCAATATCCTCTGCACATAGTGGTAGGTTCTCTCTTGTTGTTGGCTGCTGCAATGAGGATAAGCAGTTTGTGATGGTTTAGCCGGTCCGCTAATAATGAGCATACTGCAAAAGGAAATAAGTGAATTAAGCGATGATTTATACTCGAAATTATCATCACTGGAATTTTCACTGATACAATGAGTTGCAATTGAAAATTTCACTTATTTGCAAAAAAAATTGTTTACACTGCATGTGCCATCACAGGGGCACTTAAATGGGAACCGGCACGGAATGTTAGTCTGTATACAAGAAAAATCAATATATTGTACCACAATAAACATATAATGCAAGGGACCAATACTTGCAGGATGAATGTAGTATGTTGTTGGAACATCCATAGACTGAGATAGGCGGCGATACGATCGGGCATACGGATGGCGGATGTTCTTCTGAAGAAGATCCTGCCACACAGGGCACAAATCACCCTCCAAATTCACCGTAGCTGCTTCTGACCCAAGCTGCTGTCCAATCTGGTCCCAAACGTGCTCGTTTGGCGTGAGGCCTTGGGATCTTGCTGGCCAAGGAAGCATTTTGACATCACGAAGGCAGGCCAGAGGTATCCAGCTGTGCAAGGTCGGGCATTATCCTGCTGTATAATGGGGTTGTCAAGCTGCAACACGAAGGGGAGCGCACATGGTCACACAATTTCTTGGACGTATCGCCGCACTGTCAGGGTTCCTTCAATCATCACCAGTGGGGTGCAGGAATAGTAGGAAATGGCACCCCACATAATGACATCTCTCGTTGGGGCGCTGTGCTGCTCTACAATGAAGCGTGGATCCCGACGCTTGCCAGGACGTCTCTAGACTCGAATTCGGCGGTCCTCTGTATCAAGACAGAACCGTGATTCGTCGCTGAACACCACTCGTTACCAGTCCGCAATCTGCCGTACTGCCCGTTCCCGGCAGAAGTTCATACATGGTCGGCGATGCTCAGATCGTAATGGTAGACGTCGTAAATGACGCCGCGACGACAGACAATATCGTGACATGTCCCTGGATGGTGCGCTGCGACGCCCGTGGAGTGCTTACAGCCGGTCGCACGATGAAACATTCCTCCCTATACGTGGTTAGCAAGGATCATCCCGAGCCTTCTCGAAAGGCGTGTGTGCACCAGCTGTCCCCACTGAGTCCAACGCTGACTCACAGAATAGGCATAACGGTTCAAGTGGCGAGTAAAGGGCCGAAATGCCGAACCTTCCTCTCGGAGGCCGATGATGTGGGGTCCCTAAATTTATTCAGCTGGACATACGTTTGTCGAATGCGCCGTCGAGACAAGCTGCGTGTTCACTGAACTTGACTCTGTGGCTCACACTGCCCACAAGGGCCTTATTCGGGGTGTTGCAGTTATTAATGATGGAGGGAAATATATGCTCCTAGTGAAACATCCGCGGAAGCAAACCGCATTAAACGTAAATGGGACACATGTCGGGCTATGGCTATACTGTGTGGCATCCTTCATTGTATTAGCGTAATTTGTTAATGGTGATTTTTTTTTTTTGCAAATGAGTCTATTACGATTCTTACTAATCAATTTGTCCATTAAAAATAACATTCTCACTTCTTCAAGTAAAAATAATGGCAACACTGTTAAATGCATGTAGTCTACTTGTAAAGCGTTCATCTATCGTTGTTTCCACGAAATAGTAGTGGTTTATTTTTGTAGTGAATAAATTAATGAAACTTTTATGAATTGCGTATTTTAACTTTTTGGCTGGTTGTGTGTTCGTGTAGTTTTAAGAAGGTAACACTATAAAGCTTTATGCAGTTATGAATATGTCAAAGTGTATTGTGCATTTGGAATATAGAAAAGAATTACGGTATTATGTAAAAATGCTTATTATTTACCTATTAACTTGTGGTATAATATTTCTTAACGTAAATATAAGCAGAATTTCTTCAACGACGCTTATATATTTCTTGAAATAAAAACAACTTGTTTTAATTAGGTATTTTGACTGTCTCCTTACAGAAACAAGGTATTGGTAGGGGAAATTTAGGAGTGGGGAAGGAATCGGCAATTGTCTGTAGTAAGAAACAAGCTCAGAATTCGCCTCGAGTGATTGTGCACAAACCTGGAAATCCGAAATCATAATGGCTGGCCGGGAGCGAGTGCGAGTTCAGTGGTTTGCCACGACCTCGTTCGGTAACCACTACGTCACCTTGCTCGGGCGTATTTAAGGCAAAGCTCTGATGCAGCGCATACAGCATCATATAGTCTATTACCGGTTTCTTCACACTTTTTGAATCAAACATTTGAAAAATCACACTAAGCACGTCATCTTTGGTTGTTTCTTAAAAATGTCCCTTACTACAGGTATTTTATAATTTTGTTAATATAAAAGTACCTTATTTCTTCTTAGATTTAACTTTTACTTATATTATACCTATAAAATTTAATGTTTAGTTATTTATTGATGTCAATAAATAAAGGAAAATGAAAGGTGTGTTGGATGCCTAGTAAGAGATACTTCTCATGAAAACAAATATTACACTGAGTGCTCACGAATCTGGTGCAGGGTAACTTTGGTGTATACGTGGTTAATTTTACATCTAAACGTGGTTAAGTTTTGTTTGCATGAGACAGAGGAATATAATAAATGTAGTACTTTAGCAGGGCTTCTGAAATGCTTGAAGAAACTGAGAACAGACTATACCCTTCAAACATTCAGCCTTAGAGCTGCATCGCAGAGGATATACTTTACTTAGAGGTTTTCTAACGACTCTTGATAAAGCAGTTTCAACCATCGGTAAAATATCCACTATCAATTTGTAAATATTCACTGATTACGATTTAGGGTATGCGCGTGTAAGAGCAAACAATAAAATTTTTATTAATTTCAAGGTTTTCTAGTTCAAAGATATTTTCACAAAAAATTGCTGCCACTTTTTACTATCTATACGGCGTGAATTAAAATAAAATATTGTAAATGATCACAAACATGTGACTTAATACATTTTACTAATCTGTATTGTATTTATAAAATATGATTTTCTTGTTTTACGCCAAAAAGTTATGCTCAGATACCTCTGGAGTTGTAGTGGGGACCGAATCAATAATTTTACATCCTTCTCGCCTCATAAACGTTAATGATTTATATTGAACGGTCATCGGCTAGACACACACACAGCACACACACTACTGAATTATTACTGGATACGTACATAAGACTCGTCTAACTGTTACTACACATATCGACGACATATAGTTCTTAAGAAAAGAAACTTAAAACTGAAGCTTTACAAGATTACTGTCTCCATGGCGCAGTGGTACGCTAGGCGCAATTTAAACATTTTCAAACATTTGGTCGCTGAGCTACTGTCGTGTTCCTATTCTTTATTTACTTAGGTGACCTATAAAAATTAATATAAATGTACTCATAAAATTTATGTTAATTTTATACTTTTGGCGTGCAATTTGTAAAAACAACAATGTATATAACTACGTGTAATGTTACGAAGTGCTCTTAGGAATTCAGAGAATTCTACAATTATTTGGAGAAAATACATGAATGTGTGTCCTTATAAACATAATTTTGATGTTAACTTTCACATTCTGAAGTATGTGTAAAAACACACCCTTTCCCGGTACTGAAGACTTAAATTGTGAATATTTACTTGTACATAGTTCTTGTATACATATTCATTGTAAATGTAGTAGTATCTACTACATTTGTAATTTTACCAGGGCCACGTATGTTGAAATTTTTTTTTACTAGCGACCCGCCCCGGCTTCGCACGGGTGCGATTTACTAATGTGGCGTAACTAAGTTTAAATACCAAGTTCTCGTAAATGTCCGGTCTTTTTTAAAATTTTATACTAACACGTACTGCCCATAACTAAAGAATTTCTTTGTTGACAACGTTGATAGTTTTTTTCCCATGAGACAACACAAACACATTTTCTTTAGAAGTCACTCGAGAAAGGGCTACATATAGCTAGCTGTCCATGTGAAAAGCACTCAACGCTTAAATCTATTCCTGGAACATTAAATGTTTGACCTTGCGCTTTATTGATTGTCAACGAAAAAGACAGTTTTACTGGGAATTGGAGTCGTTTAAATTTAAACGGTGGATCCGTTGGTATTAATGGAATCCGCGGAATCAAAACGCTTTCTCCAGTTCCACATCCGGTCAGAATTGTGCATTCAATCAAAAAGGTTTTCAATGATTTTTCTTGTAAGCGTTTGCCATTGCATAGTTTAGGAGGATTAAGATTTCGTAATAATATAAAAGGTCACCCTACATTTAACACCAGCTTGTCCAGAGGAAGTAAGTCCAGAAGGTTGCATAGAATTGAGAAATTCTGTTGGATAAAGAACAGTTTCATCGAGATCGAGCACAGTGTCTACAGAATAGTAGGCTTGCGTCGGTGCGTCATTCTTCGAGAGAATCAAGTCATTGACTTTGCCTACTTGCTCGTTGGTATGTGATAAAATTGCTCTCTCTTTGAACCAAGGCAGTGACTTAGTACTTATATTGTTTATTTCGGGATAAACATTATCGATCAATTCTTGAAGGTTATTTACCAAAACGCAGAGGTTATCTTTGTCGAGATTAATTCTTCCATTGTCTTGTCTTAGCTGTCCATTACCCGTTTTGAGAAACAAATCTACAAAAAGTTTGTTTCCATCTGTATACAACAAAACCCTCAAATTAATATTAAGTTCCAATTTAGTCACATATGGCCAAAGGTTAGATCTTTTTAAAGAAGCATTAATTTCATCTGCCCGTGTCTCTCTCATTACGACAGGTAATATTTGGCAAAATTCACCTAAGAACAAAATTTTACAGCCACGGATACGCGAGTTTGTGTTGCGCAAATTGCGCATTGATCTGTCTGATTCTTCAACGGAAGTCTTGTTCGACATAGTAGCCTCGTCGCAAACTATTAATGAGCAGTCGTGCATCAATTTTGCAGCATTGCTTTTTTTGCAAATGCTACAAACACTGCTAGTATCATCAGTAGCAATTTTTAGCGGAAGTTTGAATGTCACGTGTGCGGTTCAGCCTCCTTCCAAAAGTGTAGCTGCAATTCAAGATGATGTGTTGACTAACGCAATTTTGCAGTAGATCTTACTTTGGCTTAGACCAAATTGATTAAAATGTTTTGCCCGTGCCTCCTGGAGCATCGAGGAAAAATATTTTTCCTTCGTTGCTATTGATCGATGACATTAACGCATGGTATATTTTTTTCTGGTCGGTGTTCATGCAATGTTCATCTTGAGCGACAATTTGTAACAGTCTTGATTTGTCATAAGACGTATCTCTTGTGTATTTAGCACTAATCATATCAGAGTTCGTCACATTAGTTGCCAACGACAGTCCAATATCCTTAATAGATTTACCCGAAAGTAATTCCACTACTTTGTTCAATTCATCCAACGCTTCGTCAAAGATGTTTTAATAATAATGAACGTCTTCTGACATTGGCTCTCATCGTCTTTGAATCAAAATGTCTACAGTCATATTTTATTGATATTTATTCCATATAATTACAGAGTCGGTCACTTGGCAAAACGCTACAATAATGGCAAACAAATACCTCAAATACCTTGCTGAACTGCATATAGCACCTTCCGATAATGTGTTGTCTTAATCGGAGTCATCCTCCAAGAGACCCATCGCTTTGCATGTTGCTTGATAGGTGTTATGAGTTACTCCTTGTAGAGTTCTAAGGTGCGCAAAAGATATCGGGCCTTTTACAACATGAAGTAACATTCTCAAGTAAAAACCTTCGCTGTTGTTGGGATGAACCACATAGACCCTCCCAAGAGCATCTGTAATTTTTTTTTAACGCCGGGAAAACCTTTAATTGGAGTGCCTTGCTTTTTCCGTTGGAAGGTTTTGGCAGCCTGATTCCACGTACAGTAACTTGGAACTTTGTCATAAGTCAGGGTTTTCGCGAAATCATATTGAGCACATAACTTAAAAAATGCTGTTAGTGTTGTATCCCGTGGATTAGTAACAACATCATGTATGTTGTTTTCGGTGAAATAAACCCTATGTCCTTTTTCTAAATGAACGGCAAGGGGGGTAACCGTAGGTGCCCGTTCATGCACGCTAAATGATAAAATCCTCCATTCTGTTTCTGAGCTGCAGATGTAGCGTCCAACTTCGTTTGGTGACTGTATACTGAATGTAGCTTGATCATTCGCTTTATTAATGTATTTAGTAATATATTTGATTGATTTTACCGAACTGCACAGCTCAACGTTGAAGTGAGCGTCGAAAACTTGAGTTGTATGGAACAACCGACCGGTTGTCGATTTCATGGTTTCGTACAGTGGCAGTTTGCCCATCTTCGTCAGGTGACAGTCGACGATATTTAGGATATCCGTTGTCTCCAGTTGAAGTTTGGCTCTGGAATGATTTCGGAAATTTTTTAGTGTACCTGTCTTCCCGCATACATGGAGAATGAGGATTTAAGGCTACACATGGGCCGTGGACCATGTGTTTTTTTACAATTTCGTAAAGGATGGTATATTCTTTTTTGTTCGGTAACTCCGCTGAAATGACGCTATCAATTTGATCCGGTCTAATCTTATTTACTAACCATACAAGCAGATGAACATGTGGTAAACCACGTTTCTGCTACTCAATTATGTGAGTTTGTTTAAGAGGAATAGAAGTTTCTGATGTTTTAAATTGAATGCTCTATTCACTATATCGTATCTCTCTTGTGGAGCTAAATTGGCGTGGACATTTTCCTTGATTTCTGTCCAGTTCGGATTACATGTTGTAGTTATAAAGAGATCAGGTTTGCCGTGGTGCCTGACATAAGTCATTGCACCCTGAGTTTCTTCATGCAGATATCGAGGTCCACCCGTGAACGATGAAGGTTAGTATTACCAGTTGTCAGATTTCGCTGCTGTGTTCATTCGATTGTAAGACATCCTGCAGATAAACGTAATTTACTGCTCCTTATTTAGTTTGGTTGTAACGGATGTAAGATAATCGCTCTGATTCAATTTTTGCATATTGCTCAACTAAGTACTGGTTTGTTAACATTCCATACATGAGTAAGGGCTTAAAATTGTTAAGTCTTGTCATTATACGGTAGCAATACTAGTTCATGCATGAAACCGTTTTAAGTAGCGGAGCTCTACTAACCGAATCAACTTGGGAAATCTTGATGGCATATCCGTCTTCGCCCCGACATAGTATCAAAGGATACAGTAAGCTGTCATAAGATCTGTGCAACTGTGACATTTTTTGTAGGTTGTCGTCACGGCTGCGCAATACAAAGCCTCTTTTATCAAATTGTTGCACTGTTACAGCGTGTTGATGCTAGTGTTTCTGGAGCACAGATAAAGTAGATTTGCAGAAATTTATGATCATCTGGCCGATATTGAAGTAAGCTACCTGCTAAATGATAGACTTGCCCCTGAATTTTGAACGTAAACATAAAACCCCGTTTAAGAACCTGCGTACTCATAAATTACGTTATTTTAGACGCGTTGTTGTATCGGCGTATATTGCGCATAAAATGTTTAGACTTAGGATGATAACCCGTAAGAAGAGAGTGTAATGGTTCGGGTGTAGGAAAAAATTTCCTCTAATTTTACTTTTATCTGTAAGCAGCACATACCTTTTGATTCATCCTTCCATATCAAAGCAGATAAATGTTCACAGATAACAAACACTGTACCTATTGAAACCGCAGGGTCATTTTTGTAATCAATGGAAGAATCGTAATTCATGGCAGAATTCACTTTATCTGACCACAAGTGAGAAGTCGTCGTAGATTCTACTCGAGTTACCTGTCTGCGGGTAAGTTGTCTATTTCGATCAGTGAGTAAGCGACTGTTTTTTTGAACAGACGATTCTCTAGCTCTCTGTAATCTATGTCTATCACGGTCAATAATAAGGCGAACCTCACGTTCAACAGACGATTCTCTATCTATTTTCAAAGAAGAACTTTCTCTGTTATTTGATAGCCGGATTTGCCTTTCTTCTTCGTTGTCATTATTATATACCAAGCGCATTCTTTTTGCATCTCTTGTATTACGACCTATATTGCTCGAACTCCGACTTTATCGTGACACGATTGAAATAGAATGCAAGTTTTACAAATGTTTCTCTATCTCTGGAGAGCTCTGATGCACGTATGTTCACTACGAATCATTGAATGCTGCAGGGCGAGGCGCGGGCCACGCGCGCTTCATATAGCCGCTCTGCTAGGCGCTCGTTCCACCGCTCTTATTATTTTGTTGAGGGAAATTTTTAAACCTGTGATATCTTCTAAGACATTCATTTAAATTATATGCTTAAGGTAACTAACATATTTAATTGGACAATGTTAATTACTATGACGGTCAAAACGGCTTCGCAAGTGAACCATTATTTTTGATCAAACTTTGAAAGACTAAAATGGCTACTCTGTGTCATCCCAAAAAAATAAACATAAGCTATTGCAGACTTTCTGTAGACCTTTTTGAGAGCTACTATTCTGTAGTACATTAATTTCATTTTTTTCTTATGGTTTAGTCACCGCAAGCCACGTAAGCGCCCTAAAAGCGGCTTTTTTTTAGGATTTCATAACAAACGGTCCAACATTTCTCTACTATCCTTACTTCAAATATAAATGTTTTGTGCATCACAACCTTCCTCAATAAATCCTTGAAATTATATTGAAAACAACATCAAAATCCATCAAGTAGTTTAGAAGTGCAAAGCGAATTCACAGACAGACGCGGATAAGCGACTTTGTTTTATACTATTTAGATATACAAAACAATATACTATTTAGAGATTCAGGAGCGTAGTGTAGAGCTACACCTACACATTTCCGATAATTTTACATTTTTATGTACACTTTGCAAAACTGAATTAAGTATATGTAATTATGCATTAATATTGTTAAAAATTTAAAGAAATCTTTATGACAAAAATAGGCATTGAGAAATATTTTTACATTTCATTATGTTGTAATTTATATAGTTTATTTTTTATGCCATGGATGGGCGGACGGGTAAAATGCACAACCCTGGTTAAGTTTTATTATCATAGAATAATAAGGTGTCGCTTACAATAACCTAAATACACATAGGTTTTGTTAAACAATGAACAAAAGACCACGTGATCCCAAAACGCTTTTAGTGACCTCAGCCTCGGAAATCGCAGAAAAAATGAGAAACTTGATACATAAAATAAATGTAAACAGAATATCCCTTTGAAGTCTTGACAGGATGTTGGGTCTGCATGCATGTAAGTGTGAGCGAACTATGTTGCAAATTTGTGGTGTGAAGCCCATACACTTTAAAAATTTTCATATATTCACGGAAATTATTTCGGAAATATGTTGTTAATATTCTGAAACGCATCCCCAATGACATAAAATGGAACTGAGCACCTTTCTTCGTATTCCCAACAGCTTCGGGTTTTGGAAACGAACAATACCGAGGATAGACGAAGCGTTTTTCTCTTCTGTATAAGGAAATTGTCGTCCCTGGGGTAGTTACAATATTCACGTCATTCAAACCTACTATTCCTATGTCGGTAACGATATTCATACTATTCGAAACTATTATTTATAACATGAAAATAAAGCGCAAGCTAGAGCTACTTGCAACAGTTATCGAAACTCCAAACACACAAAAATTACTACAAAAGGAAAAAGTTTCGTAATTTACCTTGACTAACTAAACGGCCTTTCCACGGTCTCTTGTTCGATGCAATTCCTGTCTTAACAGTTGGGGTGCATGTCAAACAGAGAGCTTGTGAAGTGCGTGTTGAACATGTTTGGGGCGATCCTTCCAGAGACACTCCTCTTCTCTCGTGTTCGTGCCTCTCAAATATGCCGAAGCAGAAAACCCTTGTTCGGAGTGGTAAGCGTAGGCGAACCATGTGATGTTTTATCTTGTACCGATTATTTCCGTAGATGAATTTTTGCTAAACTTATTTAGAGTGTTACGCACTACCTCGTAAAGGTATTGTCAAGATTGGAGCTATTTGATACAGCTTTTGTGGCGATGTGAGGCGATGTGGTTTCAGCAGGACAGAACCCCGCCTCATTTCGCCATTGCGGTTCGCCGGTACCTCGACATGCACTTCCCGAACCGATGGATAGGTAGGAGAGGCCCGATAGCATTGCCACCACACTCACCTGACATCGCACCACCTGACTTCTGGCTGTGGGGCCACATCAAATCGATGGTGTATGCCACACAACTTTGGACATGTGCGTCGCAACATGCTTCACCGCTACATCACCTGTGTGGCCTACGGTGGCGGACAGTTTGAACAGACACTTTGAACAGAGACATCGAAGAGACACTCTGTCCCTATGCCTTCAGCCCAAATGTGTAAATAAAGTGTCACGTCACTGCACTGCCTGTAGCTTAGATATTGTGATTGGCTATCCGCCCCTGCACATCGCCACCGCCATTAGCGGGTTAGCTATGGACGTTAGACTATATAATATGCTGCATTTGTACTTATATACCCAACTCTGGTGTTTATTATAATTTGTTTGTGAACACATGGTATAACGAATATTTGCTCTTCTAAGAATTTTCAAGATAATTGCAGTTGAGCAAAAATGTGTTACTTCGAAACAGTTATTAGATTGTTTGAATTGTACGTGCCTTGAAAAATCGCCTTTTCAGTCACTTGTTTTGCAGCGTGAAAGCAAATTTATTTATTACATTGAAAACCCATCGAGTGTACGGTAAACTCCACTTAAAACGTTTACCTAGTATGTTTTCAACACGCGCTGGTATGAACAACGGCATATTTGTCGCGCTTTGTTCTTTTCTCGTAGATAAAACTTTCCAAATTATAATTATTTGAATGTTGATTCTGTACGAGGAAATATTTTTCACTTGTCCATCAAAACAATATACAATCCAAAATGACACTATCTCGTAAGAAGAACTGCAAACGGTCCTGCCCTCCTCCTAAAAAAAATTGACAAAGTCAAAGCTGTATTATTTAGCAACAAGATAAATAAAACGCATTGTAAAGTCGACCTACAGTCCATTCACGGTTACTTCTAACTTTTACAAAGCCGTGCCTATATTCTACTTCCAAAATATTCATACGCCTCTTGCAAATAAAATTTAGAAAATTAGACTAGAAGGCCAACGCATCGCATTCGTGCGCAAAAGAACAATTTCTTATTAGGTATTATACCAATACACGTTCATACTAGTTATAAATTAATTATTGTATTTAATAGATTCAATATAAGTTAATGTTTCATTTTACCAAAAATAAGGTACTTTCATGTTAACAGAAGTATAATACGTTTGTGATACATCACTTATTTAGGAATAACCAAATACGCCTAACATGAGGTGTTTTCTGAAAGGTTTGATTAAAAAAGTGTGAAGAAACCTCTAATAGACTATAGCTATAATAGTCTACATCAATTATAGGAATAAATAATGCTAGTCTTCCAGTGTCTGCTATAAAAGGAAACGAGAAAGAACGGTGATTATAAGAGTTTTGTTTAAAAACATGGTATCCTTTATTGACAACAGCTGTGGTGGGATAAATTGTGGCCGCGATAAGTGTCTAGAACTGTCAACATTTACGCTACTTATATTAAATCTACAATTAAACGACGTAAACTGCTGTACCGCCTACATATACTTCCACCCGTCGCTCCATGTGGCACACAGACTAGGATACACGCCTGCACTGCGGTATCTGTTCGTCTGGAGCCTCGCACAGTGGAAACGTATACTGCGCGTCATTCAGGTAGAGACGCTCCCCCGGCACGACCATGAGCGGGCCTTCTCCAGCAAGTGGGTCGTGCCTAGTTCGACCAGTAGTGGCAAAGGCTGGATAGTTAGAAGAACGTAGTTTCAGAATACTCACGAGCGCATGACGTCACCATGCTCGCGCGAACACGCACCAGTTCAAATATAAGCGATCCCCTTAGTATTGTTTAGGATATGCGAATTTGAAATATTATTTTATACGTGAGAAGCCTTCACTACACTGGGTAAAACGATACGTTGGTAGCCAACATTATATTAATTCGTTTGTTTTTATTATGTCACTTGTAGTTATTATAAAATATTTTGCGAGTTTTCATGCTGTACCGCTAAATTAATGTATGTATACCACTAACTTTTGTGGATTCTACAGCATTCACATCTGACGGGTGCAATATTTTCTGCATTGCTGTTTAGAATATTCGTGCTTTCCTTCGTATGGGATATTCACATATGTTTAAAACATACTTAACAACAGTAACTTTTAGAAAATTATTTTTGGTGCATTATTTCCGTGTTTAATGTTTGTTATTTTCCGCAAGTTATTGTCATATCTCTTACATAAATAGTGGAAATACACTAGCCGAATGCATTAACCAGTTTCTTTTTGGTACGGACAGTGCTCATTTGCTATGTTTATAAAACGTGTGTCATAATACATCACAATTTTAAACACTCGTATGCCCTCCCCTACCTCCTCCCAGAGACGATAACGCCCGGCGATGCGCGACACAATCTTATAGACGTCATTTTTCTCCCTCATACCTTTCCGAGGGCAGCTGGTACCGCTCGCTCTCACTTGTGTCAAATACAGGCACCAGTCATGTATGTCCCCCTCCTTACACTCCTATTTTAACTCACACATGCGCGCGAGAGAGACAGTGAGCTTGGGAGCGTTTGGTTTAAATGTTATCAGGTGATAGCAAACCTCGCTGGCTCGTTCGACGTATTGTTATGTTCTTACAGCCAGGCCTTGTTAGCATGATCGCATTCACAAACATATCATGGGTAATTGGAACACGAGCCATGAGTGCCTAAACCACAACACAAGGAATCCCCTACAACTGGTTGGAAGGCATGGCCGTTTGTTAGGCAACACGTGCCCGATATGGCAGGCAGCGCGGCGGACGGGGTCTTTGCCGCTGAGACACAGCACCATGAAGGTGTCAGGAGATGGGGTGTGCCGACCGCCGTAGTACGTCTACAGACATTAGCCTATTCGAGGCTATGATTTAGGTGAAGACGTTCCTTTTAATTAGCTTCAATATTTGATAATGTGCCGTGACTTAGTAATATATTATAAAAATAAATATAAATAGAATGATTACCTGCGTCTGGAGACAATGTATTTTAAATTGCACAAAACTAGCATCTGGAATTGACCGGCTGCCATGTTGTGACGTCACCCAACCACAATTTGGGATACACGTGACATTTGACCTTGACATAATTCCCTTAACTTTGAATGAACTTGATACCAAAAAAATTGCAGAAAATTATAAAATGTCAATAACATTTATAAAAATTTTAGAAATTTAAAAACCAATTTTAAAATTATTTAAAAAATATTTAAAGATAAACATGTAGAAGGCCCGTGGTTCGATGACAGGTGGATCAACCAAACTCCCGACATGACTGGCCCTCGCCTGCTTGACCAGTGTCCATCTCGTCAGCCATGTCAATGTCGGTGACCTTGACCAAAGATCTTGACCTTAACCTCATGCAGTGACCTTAAAAGGTTTTAAAACCATAAAAAACAAAAAAATTAAAAAATATATTAAATAAAAAAATTATAAAAACAATTATTTACTTATATACGTGCAGGAGGTCCAGGGTTCGATCACAGATGGATCGACTAAGCTCCCGACATGACCGGCACTCGTCTGGTTTACCAGTGTCCATCTCGTCATACATTTTAGATGTCGTGACTTTGACGCATGACCCTTTACCTTGGATGATCTTAAACCCAATAAAAAAAATTAGAGAATAATTATAAAATCCCAAACAAATTTAAATAAATAAAAAAGTTATTATAAATACTATTTAAAGATAAACATGTAGGTGGTTTAGAGTTCGATGAAAGGTGGATAGACTAAACTCCCACTGGAACCGGGCCACGCCAGGTCAAATAGTGTCCATCTCGTCAGCCATGTTGGTCCAGGTGACCTTGACCTTAAACCCATGCCCATGATCTTGAAAGACCTTAAACACAAAAAATTCCAAAAAATCCCAAAAAAATTATGAAAACTTTAAAAATTATAAATAATTACAAAAATTTCCAAAAATTTGTAAAAAATATTGAAGCATTTTATTTATGAAACTTACATTTCCAGAGTCACCCCCAGCACCACGCCCAGCAGACGACTGGCCCCATACACTCCCCTCACCAATACTCATTTTATCGTATGCAGAGATCATGGTTTTTTCGTGGGTCATTTTTTATACATTGCTGGTGGACGCCATATTGTTTTATCGTCTTCCATTTTTTTATACATTGCTGGTGGACACCATCTGTGATTTCATATATTTTGAACACCTAGGTGGCGCTAGTGCGTTAATTCACCCAACAGGCGAGTTGTCGATGTAGCCACTAGGCAGCAGCCATATTTTTTTATGTTTTAAATGTATACGTTGCGCTGTCGGCACCCTCCAAGTTGGATTCTGTTTTCAACACATAGGTGGCATTAATTTCTCAATTTCGCTTCTAGGCGAGCTGTCAGCATCCACCCACTCACTTGGTTCCGTCTATTTCAGAGAAGCAGAAGGGAATGTATAAGAAATTGAACACACATTACTATGTATTTATACATTTAATTTATTTACTTATTATTTACATTCTATCATTCTATTTATTTAGTACATTCGATCTTTACATTTCTCAGATGTTTGCAGATCATGGATATTAGCCAACACTCTCATGCGTTTACTAATGATTGAATATATCTCAAAAATGCGCGAGAAATACCCACGTTTTTGAAGGTCAATAAAATATCTGATTCTATCAACAAGTTCATTCGGTTCTTCGGAAAATAGATAACCAGTATACTCGGCATCTTCTGCCTTCTTCGTGTCGCTCATTGCAGAAAATGTGTTGGAGGGGTTTGTCAGTAAATCGAGAAAATCACCATAATTGCCTTCAACATTATCACTGTTTTAATTTTAATTTCTATCTATGCTGTTTTCATGATCGTATTTACTTCCTGTTTCTTCCTGAATATCAAGTTTACTTTTATTTCTTGTAGTCACATGATTGGAGGAACATTTGAGTTACTGCTATTTCTTAAAGAGTCCATCTTATTCTCACACAAGGCAAAATATGGGCGTACTCTGTGAAAACCGAAATACTCGTTCGTCCCAGAAGAAAACACACAATAAACTGTCATATGTATTATTTTCATATAATTGTAATTGTATACATACATTTATAATAATATTTTTTAGATCTTTTCTATATATAAATATGTATATCACTATCGTATGTTGTTTATATACAGCATAATAGCATATGTGTGTTTTCTCCTAGAGCGAACGAGTAATTGGGTTTTCTCGGAGTGCTCCCATATTTTCATTTTAAGTGTGTAGCAGAATGTCTCGTGGGAGAATAAGACGGGTTCTGTAAAATTGCATTAACTGAAATATTCCTCCAATCAGATGGATAATTAACTATGTGTTTCGTGAAGTTATTCGAGAGCATTATTTAATATAATGGATGAATTTTTCATGAAAAGTTTTGTGGAATGCATCGCAAAGGGGTGACTTGCTTCTGGGCATCGAAGATGTTGACGAGCGTGTGTGTTGCCGGTTCGAGTCCGAAGTGGATGGTGCTACATTGACTATAATGTGCATGCTCGCGAGTGAGCGGCATCGATAGTGAGTTATCCAGCGACGGTTGGTTTAGATCAAGGAATCGTCGGGCAATAGCTTGTAAAACAACATAGACCACGCGCCATATGGAAAATGACTGATACCCAACACTTACAATGAATGCGATTAATTATTTATGAATATATTCATGTATCATACGTTAGTTCTTTTTAAACCAGCAAATCACTAACATCTTGGCAGGAGTCAGACTGCAGGAGTCAGTCTGCAGGAGACAGTCGGCAGGAGACAATCAGCAGGAGTAAGTCTGCAGGAGTTATAAGAAGGAGGATAAGTTGGTCTGCAGGAGTTCTGAGGAGAACTCAGTCTACAGGAGTCAGATGGCAGGAGTAAAGTGTATGGATTCATGTATGCTTGAAGACGATGCAAGCCTCTGAAGATGTGAAATCATGTATGACATGAACGGCTTTATGCATACCTTAATCGATTGCCCGCAAATTACGTGGAAAACCATGCTGTTACTTTAACAAGTCCTTCAGTAAAAGTGGCAATGCGCGGTGACATAAGAAGAGTGACTGTTTGAAGAACGCATATTGTGTGATTTTTGGCTGCAAAAACTGTCTTAGGCAGTTCATTTGATGTGATAACTTAAGTAAACACATCAAGAATGATAAATGTAGTATTTTTTCGCCCACTGAGAAACAGCATGTGATGAGTTCGTTACCTCCTGTGAAATGTTCACAGACGACGAGGGAACTCGCATTATGAAGCATTACGACAATGACCACATGCAGTATATGCAAGGTCATATAATGAAGGAACACATCGACATGTGCAAAGGTTCGTCTACTAGGAGCCAGGAAGTGATGTCGACAATACCGCCTCCTACAACGATGGGCACTGTTTCCGCAGGCGATTATGACGAGACAGTTAATAGTAATGACAGAATAGGAAAACTACAAGGCATGATAGTGTCGGTATGTGTGAAATGTACATTTGCAAAGCGTTCGCGTGAAGTCGTCGAATTTCAAAACAAACAGTTTGTTAGCTCTAAATACTGATGATGACCATGTGACTCCTACAAAGAAACGTCAACTTGATATTGAGGATGAAACAGGAAGTGAATACGATCATGAAAACAGCATAGATAGAAATGAAAATTAAATCAGTGATAATGTTGAAGACGATGATGGTAATTTTCTCGATGTACTAACACACCTCTCTTACACATTTTCTGCAATGAGCGACAGGAAGAAGGCAGAAGATGCCGAGAATACTGGTTATCTATTTTCCAAAGACCCGAATGAATTTGTTGATAGAATCAGATATTTTATTGACCTTCAAAAACGTGGGTATTTCTCGCGCATTGTTGAGATATCTTTAATCATTAGTGAACTGAAATAACTGGGATATATCGCATGAGAGTGTTCGCTAATATCCATGATCTGCAAAAATCTGAAAAATGTAAAGATCGAATGTACAAAATAATTAGAATGGTAGAATGTAAATAATAAGTAAATAAATTAACTTTATATATTCATGATAATGTGTCTTCAATTTCAGATGCAGTCCCTTCTGCTTCTCTGAAATTGGCTGAACTGAGGGAGTGGGTGGATGCTGACAGCTCGCCTAGAAGTGAAACTGTGAAATTAATGCAATGTATATGTTGAAAATAGAATCCTATATGTAGGGCGGTGATAGCGCAAACTATACTTATAAGCAGAAAAAATTTTGCTGGTGAATTAATACTCTAATGCCACCTAGGTGTCAAAAATATGTTACATATAAGATTGCGTCACTGAGGAATACATTAACAAATGACAAATGAAGAAACCAAGATGGCGTCCTCCAACAATGTATAAACAAATGACAAACGATAAAACCATGATGGCTGCATACGATAGAATGAGTTAAGTGAGGGTAGCGCAGGGGGCCAGTCATCTGTTAGACGTAGTGATGGGGGAAAATATAGAAATATAATTTTAAAAATTAAATTCTTAAATATTTTTGAAGTTATACATCCTTTGGCGCGTTGAGGGCAAAAGTTTAGTGTGCAACGGAAGTTCCGTGCGCACAATGTAACGAAATTCGACAGTGAACGTGATAGGGGTATGACCCAACGCTCATGCGCGTATCGTCTAGCTATATACAAGCGCAAGGTACACAACATAGCACGTGGTTATATTTAAAACCAACACAAAATCAGTTCATGTGAAAAGTAAATTGAAAAACATTTAATTTGTATTAGTAATTAATTACGAATATATATATTTATTTATATAAATATATATTATTAATTAATTTTACTTCTACTGTGTAGCGAAAAATTTGTTAGTGACAAAAATTTTATAGAAAAATTTTGAAAGTGTTTTTAAGTACTTGAGGTTAATTAAACAAAAATTAAACTAAAATACGCAAGGATCACAATATAGCACGTGGTTATTTTTAGAACCGACAGAAAAAAAGTTAATATAATAAGCAAATTGAAAAACATTTCATTTATATAATTTGAATTCAATTATGATATGGGACAATATCTGAATGAATATAAGTGTGCAATGGTAATATACATAATACAATTTTATTTTAATCACGCCAAAGAAGTACACTGAAGAGCCAAAAATAGTTGTATAGGGGTGCGTGTGCAAATAACAGAGGTATGAAACCAATCACAGTAACGCGATGCGGTCGGCAACTAGATCGGTTACTGCTGATACAATGGCAGGTTAACATTATTTAAGTGAGTTTGAACGTGATGTTATAGTCGGCGCACGAGAAATGGGCCATAGCATCTCCGAAGTAGCGATAACGTTTGGATGTTCACGTACGACCATTTCACAAGTGTACCATGAATATCGGGAATCCGGTAAAACATCTCATCTTCGACATTGCTGTGGCCAGAAAAAGATCGTGAAAGAACGGGACAAACTACGACTGACGAGAATCATTAAACGTGACAGACATGCAACTCTTACTATAATTGACGCAGATTGGATTTGTGGACTGCCCTGCAGGATTCATGGTTTGAATTGCCTCCTTCATACCTTCAAACATTAGTCGAGTCCATGCCATGTTGTCTTGCGGCACTTCTGCGTGCTCAAGGGGCCTACACAATATTTGGCAAGTGTAACAGTTTTTTTTGGCTCTTCAGTGTGACGCTATTCGCCTCCTTGTGATATGATGTACAGGGAAGGTCATAGGGTTCTGAGTTTTTTTACCAGGCACAGACTTTAAGGTGCCTTGAAGGTTGAGGGTAAACAATAGGGTATTCACTCGGTGTTTCAGTTTACTAGGTTATATTGTCTTCAATAATTATGAATACTTACATAATGCCTTGCGAGGTGGGGGTATTAAAAGCTAATTAACGTACTCACTATCTGTTGCCGACGTCTTGTGGATAAGTATTCTAGGCACCGGGGAGGTTTCTTTGAGCGGAGTGGTTGATACTTAGCTATCCTGGTAGTTCTGGGTGTTATTTGGTAGGTTGAGGTCCGGTGCTTCGGGAGGTCTTTCACAGGCCCTGGCTTCGGTGACGTCTCTCCATGCTTGCTGCTCCGGGTTCACTTTTCGACGGACGACTCCACAAAATGCTTCTTGCGGTGACCTCACGATCCGACTTACTCTCATGAACTTCTGATCTGACTGACCTGATTCAACTGATCCCCTCCTTGTACCACAAGTCGTCTTTTAACCTCTTTCGATCCTCCCCAGATCCTTGCATGTGTGTACCTTGTTGGGAGAGGGGACCTGCGGCGCTACGGCCAAACTTTGTCAGCTCCTCTCCCTCGTATCACTAGCATTGTGTTGGCACAACTTTAGATGACATCGGCATTTTCGTGGAGCGTGCCCATATTCTGCTGCGTTTTACTAGCTAAGGGAGAAGACTCGTGGCATAACTGTCAAGCTCTGTCAGCCCTTTTCTGGTGTATCTCGGGTGGGTCGGCGATATTCTAGCTGCTACTTTCCTTGGCACATGTCCTAATTCCCTTGTGGGAAAAAACCGCTAGCCAGCTCAGTTTGACCTCAGCATGCATCAATGACTTGTACGTCTTCTCAGGTCGACCTGAACTCGGCCGCATGTGTCCCGTGGCACGTGTCAACTGTTGGGACTCGTGGGGGAAAAATGGCGGGGGGTGTCCGAGGTGCTTCTACTTACAATATGCTTTACACGTCAATTACCCCGGCCTCTGTGGTGCTGACACACCCGCGCTAAGGCGTTGGCACGTGGTTGCACCTCTGCCACGCTTACATTCTATGTCTTTTTCTATGCATGGACGTTTGCCCTTTGGTGCGGCGCAGCGGGGTTTTCGTGTTTCTTGTTGGTCGCGCGGCTCTTTTCACAGGGACAGCCTATCTCCTCTCCCCTCCCTCTTCATTCCTTCTCGTCCTTCACCCCCTCCCCACGCCTGCTATCCTGCTCAGCCAGCTATGCTGCTCAGGGACATGTCTCCACTGGTTCATCAATCTTGTCGGCTTGGCTGTTAAGGGAAATTTTAATGGTTTTTTTACCCTATGCTCTGCTGTAACAAATACTCTGCTGAAGGCTATTTACAATGTAGAAATTATTTTTCAAATACTTCGCATGC
Organism: Clitarchus hookeri; assembly: GCA_002778355.1. Taxonomy (NCBI): domain Eukaryota; kingdom Metazoa; phylum Arthropoda; class Insecta; order Phasmatodea; family Phasmatidae; genus Clitarchus; species Clitarchus hookeri. The sequence continues at coordinate 50,030 of NQII01001010.1, forward strand.
TGTTCAAGTATTTGAACTCGCGAAAATCAAAACATAAACCGGGTACCACATATCTCGGATTCACTTACACTATTACAAACATTATATATACAGTTACATTGGCACAGAGTTAACTACATGACCTAAATGGTCTATCCAGATCACAGTAACTTTTAACTTATTTTTCTGCTTTGCTTCTGCGGCCCTAGTAAGTTCTGACACTTTCTTGACAGGCAAACATTTAGTTGGCAGATGGCCCGTACTTGGCAAATATGTCTAGCAGCTGTTATGTGTTGTGACATGGTTTACTTTTACGGGGGCTCACAGGCCGTTAAAAAAAAAAACTGTTATGTCCTAGGCTGAAAAATTCTGTATCTAACTTCAACTAATTTCCTGCACCTCTTTGCCGCTTTTTTGAGCATACTTACGATAGGCGGAAGCAAACAAACAATTTACCTATATATCTAAACTTATACCTCCAAGTAAATTAAAAAAAAAAACATCTAGTTGCACTTAAGGTCCGGCATCTAAACACATTATAACTAAGCTGAAGGCCTAAATTCATAACTTGCATATGGTAAACACAGGTACCGGCCTCTGGACGTTCAAGGCTCTGGGACATCCGGCCATTTGATGCACTTATGTTTCAGCATTAGGTCGGGCACACCACCCTCGGTCTCCTCTCTGAGCCGGTGACATGAGGTAAACACTCTTACCTCATTCCACACAGAGTGTGTCACTGGGGTGGTCGGCTTGGCTCTGGGAACTCACGCGGTCTGTACCTGCGCCGTTCCCTGTATAAGTCGGGCTCCTTCCGGCCTCTGCAGGTGCGCCAAGGCGGGATTCTTCAAGCCTCGTTCCCGTTGAACTAGAGGGCGTTTCTCCTCGTACTGGAACTGCGACAACGTGCAGAGGCGAAGGCTGTGTTGCAATCGTCTCGCCTTGGTGTCCTGGGGCCATCTCCAGACTGCTACTGGCACTCGTCTTCGGGTTGGCTGCTTTCCCCCGGTACATGCTCGCCTTTGAGATATTTTCTCGGATTTAATTCTCTGTTTGTGCTAACTCGTGAGGGGCGTATTGGGGTGCCCCATTCTCGCTGTTTGTTTCATTCCATGCCTTATATTCCCTGCTGCCTCACTTGCAGTTTCTATTTTTTCTTCGCTTACACCTTCTTTCTCTTCCTCGTTTGCTTTCTGCGCCCATTCGCTTCCTCGCCCTCCCTTTCCTCGGCTGTCCTCCCCCTGTCTACCTCTCGCTACTTCTCCCTCGTTCGTCCGTCTGCTTTCGCTGGCTTATTCTCTTTCTTTCTCGCCGGTTCTCCTTCACTCGCTACTTTCACTTCGTTCACCGCCCGCTTTCGCTTGCTTCTTCTCTCTCGCCTGTTCTCCTTCGCTCCCTACTTCTCCTTCGTTCACCCGCCCACTTTCACTTGCTTCTTCTCGCTTTCTTGCCTGTCCTCCTTCGCTCGCTACTTCTCCTTCATTCGCCCATCACTTTAGCTTGCTTCATCTCGTTCGTGCGTACTTTCTGCCTGGGAAACAGGTACGACTAGCTATGCGGGCTCCGTTATACGCTGTCGTGGTGGTCCGTATGTCCTTGGGAAGCTGAGATAGCGCGTAGGAGTGACGGCCAGGTTATTTCTATTATCCTCTTTCTCCACGTCCTTGTCCATCATCCGGTGGAGTAACGACCTACTGTGAGTTTCCTCTGGGTTGTCCCTTGTAATTTCTTTGGGACTATATGTGTGAGGTTCAGGTATAGGTCGTATCTGGTTCGTTGCCACCTTCCGCATTTTACCCATCTTATCCTCTAGCCAATATACATTTCCTTGTCTTCCTACTATTGCATATGGTCCTTCCCATTTAGGCACAAATCCCGCACAAAATTTATCACTGGCGCGGATCAAGTGATGGTTGCGTAGTAATACGTGACAACCCTCGGGGAAGTGGCGTATGGCGGTCCCTTGTTCAGGGTACTTACGCTGGATATACTGTTGGTTTCTCCGAGCCACCCCTGTTCACTAGATCGCTGCTCTTCTTATTTCTTCGGGGGCAGGAAGTTCTGTAGGTTCGGTTTCCCACTGCTACTCCCTGGGTCGTCGGAGGTTGTATTACAGTATCAGATGGCTGGGTGAAGTTCCAATGGTGTTATTGTGGCGGCGTCGCAATGTCTACAGGATTTCAGGAAGCTGTACATCCCATTGATTATGATTGGCGCCCATTTTTATGCGCAGGCTCTTTTTCAACTCCTGGTTCCAGGGGTCGGTATATTTGGCCTGTGGGTGGTACGCTGGAGTCGTCCAACTTTCTGCCCCCCACGCCTCGCAGGCTTTCGTCCACTTTACGCCCATAAACTAGGCTCCATTGTCGGTTAATGCACATTTCAGTTATCCTCATCGTGGAAAGACCTCTTGCTCTATTTACCGCATAATCGTGGTTGCCTCCTGATTGGGTAATGGGAACATTTTGTCCACCTGGAAAACTGGCCTTTCATGACAGGGACCCATGATATCGATGGATGTGTGGGTCCATGGTGTTTTTTGCCGACGGAGTGTGAATCGCATCTTCGGTATAGGGTAGGCTTTGTTTTCACAACAAGTCTGGCATCTGGCGATGTATTTCCTCACCTCTCGGCTAATTCCTCGCCATGTGCACCTGTTGGTCAGCACCCTTAAAGTCTCATGAAAACCCGGATGTCCTGCATGGGGGTGATCATTGTGGTGTTTACAGATACTGGTTCGTAGCTCGTGAGTGACCCAGATTTGCATTGATCTGTTTACGGTTGTGTTCTTGCTCAGATTATGCCATCTCTTCCCTCCTACCGGTCTGGATATATCCTCATTAACTCCTGTAATTTGGGGTTGGCCTGTTCTTGGTTTCGTAATAGATCTTTGCTTTTGCGGAACTTAATTAGCTGTAGTTCCATGTCATCCAGCTGTTGGAATTTTGGTGGAGAGGGGGGCAGCATTCGCTCCCAGTCGTCGGTTCCTCTCTCCTTGTTAGGCAACTGCTGTCGGCTGGATAAGACATCGGGCAACTCGTTGGTCGAGCCCGGGCAATGCTCGATTGTGAATGAAAATTCCATTAAAAATAAGGCCCATGTACCCAATTTGGCCTTTTCTTTACTCATGGTTTTTGTCAGTTAAGGGCCTTATTACCTGTTCTGAGAATGAATGACCAGTCCTCAAGGTAATAGCGGTATTTTCTGACTCCCCAAACAAACCGCCAGGCACTCCTGCTCGTTGCTGTGGTAGCAGTGTTCAGTTTCGTTTAGCATAGTACTGGCATATTCTATAATCCATCGCTGGTTCTGTGACTGCTCCTTGTATAGAACAGCACCCATTCTGGTTCCGCTTGCATCGGTCTGTAAAATTAGGGGTAATTATAGCAGAGGTCGGTAGAGCATGGTTATGTCGCAATAAGGCGCCTTTAATTCTCGAAATGCTTCTTCCTGTTGGTTTGTCCACTTCCAGCGAGTTGTTTTCAGTAGGAGTTCGTTGAGGGGGGCCAAAATGGGTGCGAAAGCTGCTATAAAATCAGGGAGCCAATTGCATAATCCCAGAAAATGCTTCAATTGTCTCTGGTTGGTTGGTACTCTCGTCTCCTCAATCTCTCGCACTTTCTCTAGCTTTGGATAATTCCCGTCCGGAGTAATTACGTGCCCTAAGCATCCTACCCAGGCCTTCCCGAAGTGGCACTTCTCCAGTCGGCAAGTAAGTTCATGGAGTTCAAAGTGCTACAGGACATTTTGCAAATGTACCTGGTGTTCCTCCCATGTGTGGGAATATACTATCATATCGTCCAGGTATGCTAGGCAAAAATGGCCACTATAGCCTGTCAAAACTACTGCAGACATCAATCTTTGGAAAGTAGCGGGTGTATTCTTCAACCTGAAGGGCATAACGCGAAACTGCGGTGTTCCGCCTTCTGGGGTAATAAACACCGTATATTTCCTGCACCCCTGGTGTACCGGGATTTGCCAGTACCCACTGCGCATGTCTAGAGTGCAGAATATACGTGCGTCCCCTAGGCCGTGGAGCTTATTAGCCTGGTTTATAGTTGGGGATGCTATAGGATATATGACATCGTTTAAGGCCTGGTAGTTGACACAAAGCAATTCCCCATCTTTCTGTGGCACAAGTACCACTCTGGCGTTATATGGTGAGTCTGTTGGATCCACTATTCCTTGCGCTTTCATCTCGGCTACATGGTCTAATATTATCTGCCTGTGGTAGGCTGAAGGGTTCCCTGGTCGGCAGTATATGGGATGACTATCTTTTACCCAGATTTGGTGTTGGATGGCAGTGGTCTGATTTAATATGCCGGTATGCTCGAATACGGCTACGTGAGTGTTGAGTATCCTCAATAATGACATAAGTTGGTCAGCTCCGAGTTGGTGGTTCACCTCCTCACTGCAGATTTCTTGTGGTTTTTGCGGGGTTTTTGAGGCTTCCCAGTTTATGGCCATCCTATCTTGTTTGCATAAATATGGGTGCTGTTGTCTGCAGTCGATTATATAACTTTGGCATGTTAGTCACTGTTGCGAGAGGATAATCTCTCCCACTAGATGCGGTGCACAAGAGAATACTTTTTGTACTCTTTTCACACCCGTGGACACTGGCAACGTAATAAGTCCGTCTATCGTCAGTCATGACACAGACTGGCCAATTTGAATTATTCGGGAGTTTTGCTTTATCTGGTTTTTCTGTTCGGGAGTTAGCAGCTGACTTTTAATGGAATTGTCGGTTGTGGCCATGTCAAGGACTGCCTTATGATTGTAGTTATTGAGCTGGTCTTCGATTCGAAGGGCGTGTGTTTCCAGTCTCATATCGCTTAATGTTAAAATTGGTTCCACCCTTTTACTTATGCCGGGGGCGACGGGCATCTCAGTGTCCCGGCTGCGGCATTTCCTGGCTCCCGCTTCCCACTCTGACGGTTCCCCTTCCTTATCTCAAGAGGAGTAGCTGTAATAGTTTTTTCCCTAGCAGCAGCTATATGGGTTTTCAAATTGGGGCAGTCGTGATGTAAGTGCCTCTCGGGGCAATACCAACCCTTCGGCAATAATTGCCCATCTGCGCGTCTAGCGAGTTTGACATTCTCTGTCGTTCACACTGGGTGGGCGGGTGTTGGGTGTGTCGAAACATTTGCCTTCTCTTGTTCTTGGTAATCTAGTTCGACTTCGCTCAGTCTTTCTAACAATTCCTCTATTCCCGTCGCCCGCGGGTGTTTAAGGGCACTTTGTACGGCTGGTATCAATAACTTCGTAATGATACGCACGCCGTATGCCTCGGTACCTTCGGGAGCGATTCGGGAATACATCTACGCTTTCCTCCTAATAAAAATCTCCGCTTCCTACTGTCTTTTGCGGTTTTTGCGAGAAAAATTCTGTCCGTAAGGCGGTAAGTACTTCCTCCCCTGCGAACTTATTGTTCAGGTGGGTGGTGAACTGCTCCCAGTGCATCACAAACTCTCCATACCTATTACACCAGGTAAGGGCGGTGCCCTCGAACTGTTCTCATGCCGTTAGAACCCACCGCTTATTTGGAACCCCACCAGCCTTGAACTTGTGTTCACAGCTATTTATAAAATACTCTGGGTCCTCATGGGGCCTCCCTTAAAACTCGGGCAGTACGATTACCTCGGGTCTTCTCCACTCCTGTTCTAAGTGGCTAGTGGGAACTCGGTCCGGGTGTGAAGGGTGTTCCCATTCCCCTCGGATTTAGCGCGTTTGTTTCTCTCGCCATTTCCGGAAGTTGTATTGCGTCCCTTCCGTCGGTCGGATTGTCTGGGGCCAGCCGATACACTGATAACAGTATTGTTGGGAACAGTGGCTGCACCGGACCATGTACAGTCCTGTCCAGCGACAAAATGGAGCACTGCATTGCTCCCGTTGAGGAATTTCGTCCCCTATTCACACGTTCCTTGTCCAGAGGTTATTTCGGATTCTTTCGGCTTGTGTACCCTCGGATCCCGCATCACTCCACTCCCGTGCTATGCTGATATGTGTGTCCTCTATACTCTTTGCCTGCCTCCTATAGGGATCCCTAGTCCGCCGGCCTAGTACACATGACTCGTCGCGGGAAAATTGGGTACTGGGTGCCACGAGGTGTTTTTCCAGACTCCTCGAAGTCTTTTGCATCCTGGCTAGCTCGGTAGGGGGAGACTCCTTCTTGCGGGTGTAGTCGGGTTCTTGTCTCCTGTTTACACAGAATTTACTTTGTGCCACTCATTGGGCCGCCAATTCAAATTGACGCTATTCGTCTCCTTGTGATATGATGTATGGGGAGGGTCATAGGGTCAGAGTTATTTTTACCAGCCACAGACAACAAGGTGCCTTAAAGTTTGAGGGTAAACACTATGGTATTCACTCGGTGTTTCAGTTTACGCGGTTTTATTGTCTTGAATAATTATGAATGCATAACACCGAGATGTGGTACAATACGAGTTGGGGGTATTAAGGGCTAATTAATGTACTTGCTAACTGTTACCGACGTCTTGGGGAGGACGCTAGGCGTCGGGGAGGTTTTTTTGAGCAGATTGGTTGATACTTAGCTATCCTGGTAGTTCTGGGTGTTCCGTGGTAGGTTGAGGTCCGGTGCTTCGGGTGGCCTTTCACAGGCCCTGGCTTCGGTGATGTCTCTCCACGACTGCTGCTCCGGGTTCACTTCTCCATGGACGACTCCACAACATGCTTCTTCCGGTGACCTCACGATCCGACTCACTCTCGCGAACTTCTGATCTGACTGACCTGATTCAATTGATCCCCTCCTTGTCCCACAAGTCGGCTTTTAACATCTTTCGATCCGCCCCCTAGATCCTTGCACATGTGAACCTTGTGGAAGAGGGGGAGGGGGTGACCTGTGGTGCTACGGCCAAACATTGTCAGCTCCTCTCCCTCGTCTAACTAGGATTGCATTGACACAACTTTAGCTTACATCAGCATTTTCACAGAGCGTGTACATATTCTCCTGAGTTTTGCTAGGGAAGGGAGAAGACTCATGGCAATACTACCAAGCTCTGTCAGCTCTTTTCTTGTGTATCGGTGGGTCGGTGATATTCTAGCCACTACTTTCCTTGGCATGTGTCCTTATTCTCTGGTGGGCGAAAATCGTTAGTCTACCTCGGCTTGACCTCTGCATGCGTTAATGTCTTCTATGTCCTCTCTTGTCAATCTGACCTGGCCGCGCATGTTCCGCGGCGCGTGTCCCATGGCACGTGTCAACTGTTGGTGCTCGCGGGCTGGGGGTGTGGGGGAGGGGGGTTAATGGCGTGGGTGTCAGCGATGCTTCTACTTACAATATCAATTATGCATCAAGTGTATAACTTCTAACATGTGTACATGCACCCATTTTTAAAATATTTTAAACATTTTGGAATTATTTATACATTTTTTTAAAATTTATAATATTTGGAATTTTTTTGGTTTTTTTTTTGGTTTCAATGTTATTTAAGGTCACAGGCATGAGGACAAGTTCTTCATCGGTCAAGGTCACCGATATCTATCATTTTTGACGAGATGAACTCTGGTCAGCCTGGCGAGAGCCGATCATGTCGGGAGCTTAGTCGATAAACCTGTGTTCAAACTCCAGACGTTCTACTTGTACATATTTTAAAAGGTAAAAAAATGATTTAAATTAAAAAATAAAAATAACATTTTTTTTGTGGTTTTATAATTATTTGTAAATATTTGGTTTCAAGTTTTTCAATGTCACGGGCATGAGGTTAGGCCACCTGGATCCAACATGGCGGTTGGGTGACGTCACTAAATGGTAGTCTGTTTCGTCTCCATAAAATGCACTATACACGGACGCAGATAATAATTCTTCTATTATAATAACGTTTTAACCTTTTAATCTATGTACAAGCTCCCCCGATTTAGCCAATATTCATTTAAACGAGTTTTACTGGTTATTTTATATTATAAATACAACGATTATGAAAACTACTGTCCCATTTAATTTATGATTAGGTAACCCGAAAAATAAATATTTTGTGTATTTTTAAAATTTTAAATTGCAACAGTATTTATTTACTAACTTGACATGCAACGCGTGTAGCGCTGACGAGTACAGGCTTCCTGGCGACATCTTTCCAAGCCGCTAACATGTCAACACTTTACTTCGTATCGGGATGTGGTAGGAAAGTGGTGAATAATGTCGCAGTGCGTTAAATTTTCTTGACTCGTTTTCAAATCCTACTCAAAGCTTACAAAATAATTTTTTTTAAATATTTGTACACACATCTTTAGAGATCAAACCTTTTTTAGTCTCTGTTTATTTACTATTATATTCGTTTCACCCTCTTTGGGGTACGATGAAACAGTCATTTCTTTGAGTGTTGCTCCTTCCTTTGCACCCAGTACTGCTTCATTCTTTCAGATCTTCTTCTCTCCTCATCTGAGATGATTGGTTTCGACTTATTTTATATTTTTCTTGGAACCTTATCCCTTTGTCTTTAAATTTTATCTGTACTGTTCTATCAAGTAATGACTTTTCTGTAATTTTTAATTCTCTTAGGTCTTTTTCAATTTCTGTGAACCAATTAGGCTTCGTTTTGCGGTTACAGAAGAAATCAAAAATTTGTTTAGTTAATCTATTAGAATTCATTCTGAGAAGACGTCCGTAAAACTTTAGTCTCCATTTGCGCATAGTATCTGAGAGTTTTTCAATTTTCTTGTATAGCGTTTCATTCTTGACGTATACTATATTATTGTCCTGAAATTTTGTTCCTATGATCTTTCTTAAAATTTTTCTTTCTTTTATTTCTAATTGTTCCAACTGACCTATGCGATTCAAGGTTAGAGTTTCTGCTGCATACAATGCTTCTGGCTTGACCACTGTTTTGTAATGTTTAATTTTGGACCCCCATGAAAGAGATTTCTTCTTGTATGTCTCTCTTGTCAATTGGAAGGCCAACTCCATCTTATTTTATCTGGATTCCATTGCCTTGCGTTCTGCTGCATTCCAACTAATCCATTCCCCCATGTTTATTGAATGGAAATTTTATAAAACCTTGAAACAAATTTATGGATAGTTTACATGAATTCGTGAAAAAGTTTGTAAAATTTAGGTAAAGTTTTTTAAATTAAAAAACCAAGTTTATGTAATTTTACGAACATACATGAAAAATGCTTTTCTTTATTTGACGGAAATTTAGAAAAAGTGTTAAATAATCTCTAAGTAACAAAGATGATTTCGTCGGCAATCCGGGGAGTGGGGGGAGGGGCTCCGTGGGTCAGCACGAAGGCGTAAACAGTCCAGTAAGTAACTGAAGAGATGCCGTGTGGTCTAACGCTATGAAAGAGCTATGTGACTGTTTACTTGTGCCACGATAACAGAGTATATTATGTACAGAGGAATACGAAATAAGGGAAGTTAATTATGCAAAAATTTCTTGTACTTCTGTGCAGAATGGAATCAATACTCTGTAATTTTATTTAGCTGACATTTATTTGTTAAAAACATATTTAAGGTACTGACAATAGTTACAGTATCCACGGAGACTGAATAATCACAGTTACTGTTCAGTAAACAATCACGACTAAGTAACCATGTAAATAGATTTGGCAAAATATTTTCACGTGAACACCTCGAAATTCCATCTCTGAAAATATTTTGTGGAAAGTGTAAAGGAGAAAATTCGCTATATATGCTTTGAGGGAAGCAGATTTCGTAGCTCGCGTCGGTAGACAGGTGAGCTAGGGCACTTGGACGATCGGTTTATGCTATTTATCAACGTATATAAACTATTCGCGGTATCTTAGCACTCTTTGAATCAAATATATGAAAACTCACCCCATGTGTGGCGTGTTTGGTTGATTCCTAAATATGTTATGTATTACAAGTATGCAACGAATCGCAATTCGAAGCATGCACCAGACACCTTGCCCTTTAATTCGGTCAGGAGGCGGTGAAACCATAACTAAAAACATGGTGTGTGGTGTGAAGGATAACCTCAAATAAACACCATTCGAAAATTTCATTTATAATATAACTCAGCATAGTGATAAATGATTATAATGCATAAAAACTTCCATACTTCATTTTGCAATTGAATACATTATCTTTGAAATATATAAAAAAAATTAATTAGAAAAATTAATTTCAGTGAACCTTTAGCAAAACCTTGAAAGTAAAATATTGCTAAAAAAACCATGGATACTAAACAATTACCATTAAAACATTACTTATGTTTCCTCCCCTCATCCTTCCCCCCTAATGTAAAAATATTGAGGAGCGTCCC
>NQII01001010.1:60421-182496 GCA_002778355.1 Clitarchus hookeri
GTGCATGTCACACCACATGTCGCACGCTCTAGGGCCGGTATGGATGACGGCATACACTCGGTGGTGTAGGCGATGATGATGCTAGGTAACACGGTTCCTGGCAACCGTCACATACGTTTTCTCGGCATAAGTTAACAATATGCCGCATGCTGGGTGCTACCAGCTATAAACATTAGCGCACGATAGGTGTAGACATTTTCCCCAAATAAGGGTTCTCACAAGGGCGATGCACAAAACATCGGACATAAGTATCCTCCATTTGCAGCATGTCTTCGATAGTGGACAACTGAACAGGTCAAATACTACCTACCCATATAATAAGTAATGTACATATTAAGTAACATACACTTGTACAGATGGAAAGATCGAAGCTTAAGACAAAAGTTAAATGCTATGTGCAGTGTAGCACGTGTAATAAAGCTGTGAAGTGTGTACTAAACACGATATAGTATCAAAGGAATTGGGTTTGACCAGTTTACTTTTCAACACCCAAAACTTAAGTTTTGACCTGGAGTCTGTATACGCCCGGTTAGACAGAGCAGAACAATTTTGTAGCAACGTAAAATCACTAAGACATCCCTTAAAATAAAATAAGTCTAAGGAACACTAGCCTCAGATGATCGCAGAAGACTGTAAATAACATACCTGAACACTGCGAAGAATATAGAACCAGTCTACAACAAGCTAAATATATAAAATATTTATAGACACTTAAAAAAATTATGTAAAATTTAATATTATTGTGAATATTTAATTCTGACACTACCATTAAAGTGTAAAAATCTTTGCGAAAAACCATTGAGAAATAAGTGTAGGCTTTAAAATTTAACTTCTATTTGTGAGGTCATTCAGTAACTTTAGCCTCTCTCGTGACTGTATCTGTTTTTTGTTCCAATGAAACTATTATGTGTTAGTCTTCTTAAAATATTGAGGAAAAAAAACATAAACTAATAAAAAATGTATTTCCTCAAACTAGCTCCGGCAAACATGACAAAATGTGCAGAGCTCCGTATGCAAATGTCGAAAAACTCAATTAATTAGTGTCTAAGATGGCGGCATATCTGAGGCTTCAAATAAATTTCGAACAATCAATTAAATAAATTCAAAAGTTTCCTCTGCATTAAAAAAAATATAATTACTTATATACAAATATTATTTCATCGCAGGAGCTTGCAGAAAATACGTAGTCTGAGCTCGCTAAGCATCCTCCTTAATGCCACGATGACCTCATCATCTTCACTAGTCAAGCTCTCGGACTTGTGATACACCACATTAAGATCATTCAGTGCCAGAGTCACACTTTGGTTGAATTGAAATTAATAAGCACGTAGGAAGCGCGTACAGAGTTTTTTCTTATATCATACTGAAACACACCTTCGCCCCCATCGGGCAGTCAGTATTAATATGACGTATTCATCGGAAAACTAATAATATCAAATAAATTTCCTACCAGGCCAAAACCCACAGGGTCAGCGTCCTGCTTGGAGCAAAACAAGATGTCTAAAATCCTCCTAAACCACATACTTAAAATGTAACTTTAAACCTCAAGCCAATCAAGAGAGGGCTGCAACACATATTATGCATCATATCATGCGTTACCAAGATAACCAAAATAACGCATTACTCTTAGCTCAATACCTCCATTCATAAACCTTTTTGTAAGAATTCAGAAAGACTTAAAAAATGAATAATTAATGTCACACATAATATCATTCAACAACTGTAATATACACTGACCTTTAATGGTTTAACTTCCGGTTTCCTTGATTACCCAGAGTTACTTCTCCTTGGTTTGTCCAACTATTTCTGGACAATGAAGGAAATAATGCAAGCACACTTGTGTCCAAAGACCCCTAGTTGGAAAAATAACCTTGTCTACGGGGAATCACATAGTTACTGCCTTGATTAAATTGTACCAGTGGATTCTGGCTTCGGTAGTCCCCATAAGCTGGTTTGCTACGACCTTGCCTCTGGTTACTCTGCGAATTATACCCTTTGTAGAGATTGCTGTTTTCTTCTGTACTGCCAGGCTGGCTTGGTCCTGGTGGAGCAGACAGTGGCGGTGGCGGGGAATCTGTCCGCCTTCTCTGTGTCTGCTATCGCCGCCCTATCAGTAACCTCCCTGATCGCTGATAGGCTTCTTTAGCATCCCAGTGAGTAGCATTTGCTGCCTCGGTACGACCATTAGCCATACTTCTGCATTCATGAAATGGAATTCTGTAAGGCGGAAAATATTGCAGGTCGTACATATTAATTTTAGGATCTTGATTCGGCCAAGGCTATGTGCAGTTTTCTCTGTGCTGGTTACCTGGGTACAAAGGAGGATTTCGTTCCGGCGGTATTGGTCTCTACCCTTCTAGGTTAGAATGCATTATTTTTAAGCGATATATTTTTTCGAACCGTAGCAAACCTTCCCTGGAAGAAAACTAGGTTGTCATCCATCCAGCCTGTACAGTGAGTTTGATATCGGTATAGTAGCTAATGTATCACAATGGCTAAAAATTCCTCATTACTGATTGTTTGGGTCATGTGTTCAAACTTCTCGTTTACCTCAGCGAGGTGTACCTCCAGGCTCTTCCCTTTGCCTGGGAAAAATCTCTCCACATGTAGCAGAGCCCTAAGCTTATCCTGGATTTTCTTGTCCCAAAAGTGTTCCACGAATTTTTGTCTGAAATCTGGGTAGTTCGCTACCATGGGTCTCACCAATTCCCACCAATAATATGATATTGAGGATAGAGTTAGGTTTAGACAGCGGAGTATGTCACTGTCTGGCAAACCAAATAGGTTAGCATACGTATTCTTCAAACCTAAGCAAGAAATTAATGGGGGTTTCTCCCACCTTAGCTTCGTAATGGGATAGTTGTTCTTAGTACAGTTTTGTAAGTTCTGCATGCTAGCAACTACTTGGCTTGGCTGGTCGACCTTCTTCTCAACCTCAGATAGTTGGTCGTTTACTCGGGCTAGCTCTACACTACTAGCCTTCTCGATCTGCCCTAACTTATGTTTCAGAGGATTGCTGAACGAATCAAGTTGTCTGATAACCAGTTCACTTACATGTTCAGGGTTTACATCGGAGGTAGTCCTATTTTCGAGCACACTAATACACTGTTCTACCACACGAACTTGAACACTATACTGCTCCTTAACCTGTTCAACATATTCCCGGGTAGTTGCCATTTCACTTCGCATGGCGTTTAATTATGTTTGCACCTGGGATATTCTGCGGTCTGCACAGTCTGCTAGCTGTGTTATCTGTTGTTTCTGAATACTAATACTATGCTCCTCCAACTGTTCCCTGGTTCTCCTTGCCAATTCGGCAGCATGTTTCTTCAGATGTTTACTCATCTATTCACAGTTTTTACTACCCTGTTCAAAAGTATGCTCCATTAATTGTGCCTTCATCATTAGAGTAAGCTGTTGTACTCTATCAAAGCCTGTGTTGCCCCTGTGCATTGTAGGTTTACTGACAGGAATGGCTTCATGCAAAAAGGGCTTCAGTCAACTAAACCTAGTTTTGAGAAAACTGAAAAAAACATTGCTGTTTTAAAAATATTAAACCAATCAAAATGAACTTTTTTCCCTTTATAGACAAACATTATACTAATCACACACCGCTAAGAAAAATATTTTGTTTCAAATAGTTATGGCTACAAAAATTTTGTTTTATGGTGGACTGAAGCCCTTTTTGTACGTAAATAAAAAATGAAGCCTTTATGCATATATGTCGTATTTTTTTACCTGTTTTTTTGTGGTTTGTCAACACTTACATTGTACTAAGACTCTTTTGGACTATTTTAAAAGCTGTTTTAGGTATAAAAATTAACTCCAAATGAAAATAAAATGAGATTTATTGATTGTAACTAATACTGTTTACACTTTATTGAATTATTTAATTACAGGTTTTGTTCTTTTCAATTAAACATTACTAATCACTCGTCTTGCACTTCTGTCTCGATCTGGTCAACTGTGGGCCAATTCATGATCAACTCATAAAAGTCTTTGTGCTCATTAGGAATATATGGCAGAAGGCTCCTAACGTCATTGATTTTCGCTGACTTGATCGGAACTTGATCGGCTTCATAAGCTACGGTTTTTGTTGTTCGTCTTTGACCATTTTAAATGACTGTGTCACTATCCTGTCAATGGTTTTACTTGCAAATATTGTACCAAACGTCTCTTTGTAACACTCTTGGAGCGTGTTCCTTGTGATATACAACTTTTCTTATAATAAGTCTTCCAAAATGATTTGAAGTCCAAAATGTCTTTGGTTTGAATTACTTTAACAGAAAACTTGTTGCAGCTGCTGTTTTCTATAAGTACTTTTATTTCGTCAACAGTGTAAATTCTATCAAACTTGTTGATATGGCGGTTTATTGTTGCAAAGTCCCGATCGCAAGGCAAAAAGGAATGGCCTCTTACTGGAAAAAACATTGTTATTTTCTCAAATCGACCAGTGTCTGTCAGTAACATAAAAAATCTAGACAATGCATGATTCTTATTTTGACCACTGCAATTATCTGCAAACAGTCGTAATTCGGTAATTTCCTGTTGTACGTTTTTGAGGTAGTCATACAAGAAAGAGTAAACTTCATTAGGCGTCTTGTTTGCTGTTCCTTCATGGTATACATATACTTTTACTGTTTTTTTCTTGATATCGTGAATCGAAAACACGTTCACTGTAATCTGTCTCAGGTAAAATGTTCCTTGTACAGGGATCTGAGGAATGCATAAATTTAGCATAAAATCCATACACAAGGAAAGAACATGTGGCTCATTCTTAGAGGTAGCTTCTTCCTGTAAATTGTTATAAAAAAATTTGGCACGCCTCTTATGTACCATTAACTCGGCAGTTGCTACTCTTTTGGCAGTGTCATTTAAGTGGGGCCTTTTAATCTTTACGATAAGCTCCTCACACGTACAACAACAGTCAATCTGTGGCCTTCCAAACCTGAGGTTATAGTTCTCATTGAAAAATTCATAGAAATATGCAGCACTACAAATTTCTGGGTGTTTATCAACCAAAAGGCGATATAAAGCCTTAGTACAAAGTCTGGCATCCAAATATTTTCTAACTTTACCAGCATAATGGCTGAGCTTGGTCGGGAAACTCTCAATATGCTTTCTTAAAATTTCTTGGTGTTCGACACTCATTTTGTTAGCGCTCTGTGACTTTCCTCTTCTATCAATAGGGCTTTTACCTTCTTTAGCAAGGGCTCTCAGCCTTTTAACACGTTTGTCACTAATAGAGAGCAAAGACAAAAATGCTTTGTAACATACCTGTGTTCTTTGGTTACCAACCATGAGGAAGTATGCGTACATTTTATCAACAAAACGTACATATTCTTCTCGTTTTGGACGTCGTTTCTTTACGTCGTGTATCTCGATCAGGCTTTGAATGAACAAGTCCTGTTCATTTTTGGATGGAAGGTTTAAAATGCGTTGCAGCACATCAACTTTATCCAACTCAGATAGTCCATCAAAGCACTTGAATCTCTTGCAGCTGAAAAATAAAACAAGAAGCTTTCAATAATGTAGCCTTTAATACGTTGAACAGTCCTGCCCTGATAGTCTTTGTACTCTAAACCTTTGCAACGTGAATCTTTCTTGAAATTTCTTTACCATTTGGATTCATGTCTCATCCTTTTCTTCCCAATAACTTCATCTCGGTCACTTNTCCTTTTCTTCCCAATAACTTCATCTCTGTCACTTTCATTTTTGGAATCACTCACCATTAAATCACTGAAATAAAACACTTAATTATTTGTCAACAGAAAACAAACTTTTATTGTTAGAAACAGTAATATCAACCAAACTGCAGAGAGATAACCTCACAATCACCATTTGGACATAAAAAAAAAATGCAGGTTTACAAGCAAAATAAATGAAACCAATAGTTGTTGCCACTACATAGAGAACGACATTTATTTTTCCAAGCATTTCTTATTCCAAGCTGAAACGACTTCAGTCACTGACTGAAGCCCTTTCTGCATAGAATATTAAAAATTGAGTTGTGTTTAGACAGTGTGTGGTAGTGAAACGGAAGCTCTTTTTGCGTAGAAACATGGGTCTACCTTATAAGAACACAAATACGTGGTTAACTCACTTTCGTCAATTTGGTGACTGAAGGCCTTTTTGCATTGAGCTATTCAGATGTGGTTTTCAGTGGCTAAGTAGTTGTATTCCCTGCTTCTGGCAGTGGTGATTCTGTGTGTCTTAAGCCTGTTGTATCTTCCCCTGCCAAATTAATAACCTGTGTTATTTCCTCCATCTTTGTTATGTATTCCAAAATTCTGTAATTAATTGGTGTAGGGTTTCTGAGGTTATACTGTGTGTGTTGTTGTCTCCTCCAAGTGTTAGTGTATTGTGATCTGCTCATCTCTTATGTAGTGCATAATTTTGTGAGGTGTGCAAAGGATACCATATATAGTATGAAAGTAATTGGGTTGGACCAGTTTGCTTTTCAATACCCAACAATGAATTCTGACCTGAAGTTTGTATATGCAGAGCTGCAGAGGACAAAATAATTTGGCAGCAACGTAAAAACACGTTCATATGACTTACATAAAAATGAGTCTTAGGATCACAAGGCTCCGATGATGGCAGATGACTGTAAACAACATAAGTTACATGAACACTGGGAAGAATAAAGAGCCTATCAACATCAAGTTACAAAGACTTGGGAAAATTATGTCAAATTTAACTTTAATGAGAATGTTTTATTCTGACACCAGCATTAAAGAGTAAATTTTCTGTGCAAAAACAATTGAGAAATAAGTTTAGGTTTTAAAATTGAGTTCAGTTCTGTGTGGCCATTCAGTAACTTTAGCCTCTCATATGACTGTATATCATTAATGTTCCAATGGAACTATTACGTGTTAAGTTACTTAAAACCTTCAAATAATACAAAAATAACAATTCATTTACTCAAACCAGCTCCAGCATACATGAGAAACTCTACAGTTTCCCGTAGGAAAATGCCCATCAACTCAATTAATTAGTGTTCAAGGTTGCGTCTCTGCTGCTTTAAATACATTTCTGACAATTAATTAAATAAATTGTAATGTTACCTGTGCAGTTGAAAATCTTAAATTACTGATATGCAAATATTATTTAATCGAAGGATCTTGCAGAAAACATGTAGGCTGGACTCACTAAGCATACTTCTTTATGCCATGATGTCTGCATCATCTTCACTAGTAAAGCTCTCGGGTTTGTGATACACCATTTGAAATTCATTCTGTACAAAATTCACACTACGCGGCCAGACTTTCTTGCGTACAGACTTACTTATTATTACTTACTGATGCAAGTCTTTGCCTCCATTGGGCAGTCTGTGTAAATATGACGCACTCGTCGGAAAACTAATATCAAATACATTTCCTAAGACGCTGAAACCCACAGGGTCGGTGTCCTGCCTGGCGAAAAGCAAGATGGATGAAATCCTTCTCAAATACAGACCTAAAATGTAACTTTAAATCTTGTGTCAATCACGAGAGGTGTGCATTACGCATCACGTCATGCGTTACCATGACAACCAAAACAAAATATTACTTTTAGCTCATGACTTCCGTCCATAAAACTATTTGTAAGAATTCTGAAATACTTCCAAAAATAAATCATTACCATCACACATAATATCATTAAACAACAGTAATTAAAATGGTAGCTGCGACATATAAACAAACAATAAAGAGATAAATATTACGTGATTCAAAACAGAAGAAATTACTCTTATCAACAGTAACAAAATAAAAACATAGCTTTTTAAGGGGTTACATATTGAAAAAATTTCGTTGTGTCCTTGTTAAATCTGTTAGACCACTGATTCCAACAATACAGAAAATATGATAATTAAGGATAGCAAAAAACTACAGCTAGTAGACTTACTAGGCTACCAAATGGCGATAAAAGACTCATTACTTCATTTTTATAATTTACGAAACTTTTTATGATTTTTCATTGGGAATATTATTTAGAAACCCCTAACCTCAACAACACTTTTCCCTACCATTTTTCCATTTCGAGAGTGTATATTTTTTAAGTGGCAATGCTAAAACATAAATATTTACAATATAGAAACACAAGAACTACTGTACAAAATATCTGAAGCAGTATCTAAGTGTGCAGGACACTGTTATCTTTTCAAATACACGAAAACATACAGTGTTAAAGCTGAAACCCACATAGAGTAAGTCGCAGATGGATAAACTACNTACAATATAGAAACACAAGAACTACTGTACAAAATATCTGAAGCAGTATCTAAGTGTGCAGGACACTGCTATCTTTTCAAATACACGAAAACATACAGTGTTAAAGCTGAAACCCACATAGAGTAAGTCGCAGATGGATAAACTACTCGCCAGTTAAAAACCTGGCTCATAGAGCCTATGATGAGGCACTAGATATGCTTGTTTGGGTCGACGTAAGGCTTCAAGGCATGAAATGAAAGAATTCATATAAAATGCTATTATAATAAATCAATAAGATTTTTTTGCAAAACTTAGTTTGTACAGAATAATTATTTCCATATTGTGTCCATAACACTGACTATATTCAAATTTAAACTCTTGTTTACATAGAATCGTATATTAATTGGGAAGGCATTTCGCACATAAAAATGTATTGCTAACACAAAATGAGTAGAATGTTCAAACAGGATTCACAGCTGAATATCAGTAGGCTTTCAACAACTGCTGGTCTCACATACACAGTCCGTGCATGACGAACTATGTATCCGGGTATCAAGGATCTGGGACAACTGACAGTTAGAATTACCAATCANAAAGAATTCATATAAAATGCTATTATAATAAATCAATAAGATTTTTTTGCAAAACTTAGTTTGTACAGAATAATTATTTCCATATTGTTTCCATAACACTGACTATATTCAAATTTAAAATCTTGTTTACATGGAATCATATATTAATTGGGAAGGCATTTCGCACATAAAAATGTATTGGTAACACAAAATGAGTAGAAGGTTCAAACAGGATTCACAGCTGAATATCAGTAGGCTATGGAGCAAGTGATCTAGGCTTTCAACAACTGCTGGTCTCACGTACACAGTCCGTGCATGACGAACTATGTATCCGGGTATCAAGGATCTGGGACAACTGACAGTTAGAATTACCAATTAGTTTGCCCATGCATGATGAACTATGCACCCATATTTCAAGAACCTGGGGTAAATGTCTACCGGAATTACTAAAAAACTTGGCCCATGAATGACATACCATGCATCCTGATATCAAGAACCTGGGGCCTAGCAGCTGGAATGGCCAAGCAGTTATCCAAAGTATGACAAGCTACGCAACTACATATCAAGAACTTGTGATGCCCAACTGTTGTAATAATCAAGCACTTAGTCCATGCAGCTGGAATTACCATGACGAGCNTAGTTTGCCCATGCACCCACATTTCAAGAACCTGGGGCAAATGTCTACCGGAATTACTAAAAAACTTGGCCCATGAATGACATACCATGCATCCTGATATCAAGAACCTGGGGCCTAGCAGCTGGAATGGCCAAGCAGTTATCCAAAGTATGACAAGCTACGCAACTAAATATCAAGAACTTGTGATGCCCAACTGTTGTAATAATCAAGCACTTAGTCCATGCAGCTGGAATTACCATGACGAGCAAGATGAGCTATGGACCCATATTACCAGAACCTGGGGTACTTAGCAGCTGGAATTACCAATCGCTTAGCTTATGCAAGACGATCTATGCACCTGGATATTAAGAACCTGGGTAAGGACTTGGCAGCTGAAATTACGAAGCACTTAGCCAATGCATTTCAAGTATTTGCAAGTATTTCAAGCATTGCAAGTATTTCAATAACCTGGGGCTCCCGGTAGCTCAAATTACCAGGGATTAGTCCATGCATGATGAACTATGTATCGAGATAATTGGAACCTGTGGTCCCTGGCACCTCGAACTTCGAAGCAGTTACCTAATGCATGACGGTCAATGCAATAGGTAACGATAACCGTTGTATAATAGGCCTCTTGGACTTTCACACATACAACTATTGAATAGAATTTTCTGCTCCCGGAAGTAACGACCGAGTGTTTTTAGCGTACAGGGTCTTCATTTTCTGGCATTAAAGCTGTCATTTGCTACATGCTTTGGGGTTTTTAATTATAGGTACAAGTGTAGTGCTTATCTTATGTTGCAATTACATCTTATGTACCAACGTGCCAGTGTTTCACACACTTCTTGCGCGTGCGTTCGACTCCCGTCGTCGCTTCTGCTTGCAGTGCATTGCAGTTTGTCGAGTTGCAGCCCGAAGCGTGGAAGGGGCAACCAATGGAAATAATGTGTTATTGGTTTTGAACGACGTTATTGTACTCTTGTTTATTATTTTTTATTTACGTCGAGACTGTACTGAGAGTTCTCGATGTCTAACCTGGCGATTATAAACAAGGTGATGCGGGGGAGGGGTTGCTGACAGGTATAAAAGGGGCGTTAGTTCGGGAATCGTAGACGAGTTGGACTCGTGGTGGGAGGACGCCTTCGTACTACCGTGGTCTAAGTTAAGGGTAGTGTGTGGAGACACCTGGAACACAGTGCTCCTCCGCTTAGCCTGCCCCTTGGCTAACCAGTCCTAAGGAAACTGTTAGCTGGTGGACCACACAGTGTTCATTTGCGATATCCGATCGATTATTAGGTCTTTTAATTTTGCTGTGCTTTCTCTAAGCACAATGTCAGACACTCAAACACTGAACATGGATGCAGAATCTGCTACTATGATACGCCAACGAGAACACTATTCCGATTCATTTACGGACGAAGGGAGAACAAATAAAAAATGCCCAGACGAAGGCTACGCAGTAGCTAAAGGGAGAAAGTCTGGCATGCCTAAAACACTAATCCATACACAGCAAAATCCCTATTGCAAACAAGTTAGCACATCTGCGAGCCAAAGCATAAACTTCACAACGCACTGACACACAACGCACGTAAAATACGCGATACAAGAGCTTGCCTATCTTCATCAAAGATACGAGCTAACTAACTCAAAACAATCGCACAATCTGTTGACTAACAAAACATTACATTCAAAAAGACAATCACTCTCTGAAAGGAGCTTCGAATCACCTTTGAAACCAAAGAAGGCTACAACAAGGCGATCAACTGGTTAAAGGCCCAGGGGATTGCTTATTACGCCCATGCACACCCCCAACGAACTAAACATAAAAGTTGTTATGAAGGGGCAGGACCAGCATACACCCGAGGACGACATCACGGAGGAGCTCCAGAAATATAGTATCATCGCACAAGATATAAGGCAGTTGAATGCTAACCACGCACGCAGATGGATCTGTGACATAATGCGGCACCGGGACATTCCGTATGGTCGTGTGGCCCACATAAACCAAAATATTTAAAATCGCAAAGCTCCACTGGACGCGGGCTTTAGTGGAAAGATACAAGCCCGGGCCTGAAGATGTCCGGCAGTGCAAAAGATGCGGTGAATATGGGCATACAATGTGAGATGCAATCAAACATCAAAGTGCATTCTTTGTTTAGGCGCACACCTGCGCAGCGAGTGCGCTGTACCCGACTCTGCCCCTAAATAGTGCGGCAATTGTGAACAAGACGCTCACACAGTGGCCTGGAAGCAATGCCCGCAGTTTATCAAGCTTGGGGAAAGTCGCCGAAAGTACACATGAAACCCACACAACTCAACAAACTTAGGAGCATGACGTCACCGCACGCATGCAAGCAGTAAATACTGCCTGCTTCGAAATAAACTCCTTCGGAATAAACCATCACCTCGTGCCCCGAAACAGCCTCCGAATAAGACTTTGTATGCAGAGCAAATCCAGCGCAGAGCTGAAGCTGTGTTTGGCCCAGAGCCCAAGTCTCCAGCCAATCTGATGCAAGCCTCCATTTCCACTCACACTCCAGCACAAGAAAGGCTGGATGATATTTCCAGTATACTGGAACTCACTGAAATACTGCGTATGTGCGACTACGCCAATTAAGTTAAGAAATTATAGCCAAACTGCAAACCAATCCGCGAGGTAACAACACCTGCAGCAAAACAAGCTACACTAATTGAAGTCATAAGCCAGCTGGGCAAATAAAATGACCACAAACCAGCACAAATCACTTCAAACACTAATCTACAACGCCGCCGGAATTGAAAATAATACACATGTGCTAGAACAATGCTTGGCCACGTACAGTAGTGATATAGCATTCATTACAGAAACGTTTCTTAAACCGCAGCATAGATTTAGCATATGTGGAGATACTATTTACGGAACAGACCGCCCCACTCATGGAGGTGGAACAGCAATTTTAATTAAGCATGGAATAAATCATCATCCAGTTAATATTACAGGGCATATGCACATGGAAGCCACTAGCATAAATGTACGCAAAAACAACACACTCGTCTGTATGAACGTGGCATATAAAGCACAAAATACACCATTACTTACACAAGACCTCGAGAAATTAATGGAGGTTGAAAGGGAATTTTTCACTGCAGGAGATTTAAAAACTAAACATACAGACTTGGGCTGTAGGATTACAAATGCCAATGAAAGAGTTTTAAACACACATACATCTAATTATAATTACATTAATTTCGTGCCAGACACACCAACATGTTTTTTAAACTCAGGAGGCACGCCTGATATTCTAGATATAGCACATTTATTAGTATAGAAACCATTTCTGAATTAAATTAAGATCACCTCCCAGTTTTAACACAGATACAATTTGATGTTATTTTAGCTAATAATATGTTTAGCCAAAAACTTAGATTACCGGCCTTGGAGCGTTTTAACCTTTTTAAAGGAATAGCTTATAGACGCACTTGAACAGCCGCCAGACTTACGTGAAGCTAGATACATAGATCGAAACATAAAACTCAATAGAGACACTGCAGCAGATACCCAATTTAAACACACGAAGTTTATAAACAAAAGACAATATACGAAGCAAATTTATCTTGATATTGATTACTTAATTACTGTTAAAAGACAGGCGTGCCATCAGACCCATAAAACACGAATTCCCCAGGCTAGGACTGAATACAATATATTAAAAGCCATCGTTAGACTTAAAGTTAAAGAACAGAAAATCAATAAATTTGGAAATCTTGTTAATGAGGTAGCGGAAAAACCCCAGGCAATGTGAAAACTCACATGAACATTTAGCTGTAGAAGTAAACATATTTCCACCCCCATTTACAATAACAGATACTGGGATTAAATATACTTCAGAAGATAGAGAAAATGCTATCACGGAAATTTTATAAAAACAATTCACACGAGAAATTACAGCAGAGTTAATAATTACATACAGCAAGGAACATACGTAGTACCAAAGGAAATTACACTTTTCGAACTACAGTAATTAAAATAATCAAAACCAGGCCTAAAAATAAAGCAGGCAGTACACATAAAAATTATTTAAGAATCACTTTAAAAAACTGCCCCTAGAAGAACCATAGTATTTATTAGTTATATGCAATGCCATTTAACACACAATATATATTCCGTCCTTTGGAAAACAGCCAGAGTAATCGCTATACCCAAGCCGGGAAAAAACCCTGCACTCCCGCAAAACAGACGTCCAATTAGTTTACTAATTAGTATGAGCAAAATATTTGTAACAAACCCTATTAACACGGCTCTAAAAACACGCCGATGAACACAGTGTAATCCCCGATTTTCAAATTGGTATCGGAGCAGCTCACCCAATTTTAAAAATCGTTTAACAATCCACCAACGGTTTTAATCACAAAACAAAAGGTTACACAGTCATCACAATGCTGGATGCGGAGAAGGCATTCGACACGGTCTGTATTCCTGGCTTAATACACAAACATATTAACTTTAATTTACCTGATACGTTTATTTATTTGGTGGCATACTTTATGTGGAAACGAAAGTTTTATGTGGCGCTAGATGGGTCAAAATCAATAACTAGAGAATTAATGGCGGGTGTACTACAGGACTCTCCCCTTTTCCCTTTCTTTTACAACATATACACAGCAGGCGCTGATGTACAAATGTGCGCAGACGACACGGCTATAATTAAACAATCAGCTAACTTAAAATGTGCCCTAATAGCCGTGCAAAGAAAGATGGTCCACTCGCTGGCGAATTAAAATAAATGCTGCGAAATCTTCCAACTTAATGATTATAAAAAAGCGCACCCAGCTTGATAGGGAACTTAAAATATTTAATACAAATATTTCAAATGTTAGATCTGTTAAATATTTAGGGCTAACTATAGACAAATCACTTACAAGGGCAGAACACATTAAAATAATCACTAACATAGCCACAGGAAATTTAATAAGTTTATATCCAATGCTTAAAGAACCTCGATTCCCCCGTAGGAAAAAGCTACAGATCTTGAAGCAAATCATTGGGCCCTACTACTGTATGGCTGTAAAATATGGGGTTACGACGCCCAAACACATAGGGAAAGTTCAAATAACACAGAATAAATTTCTTAGAGCAATATTATATGTAGGCTTGTATACTAGTAATGAGAGAATTCATCAGTTTTGAAAAAATGGACTATATATAATAGGTAATAATATCTAAGAACAAAAACCTATATGAACGTTTAAAAAATCATAACCGCCTTATAAACTAAATACCTGAATATAACCCACTAGAGCCACGGAAATATAAAAAACCGCGATTATCTTAACATCTTAGCCCTAATTTCAACCCAAGATTGCATCAATACTGTTCGCTGGCACAGCCATACGAAAATAAATTAAATAAATGGGGTTAATTCACATTCATAAAGCACCACACTACATAAACTCATACCCCGAGTACGCAGGTGTATGAATGGCTCACTTAAGAGTTCTCTGCCTGTATATTAGGACTGACATCACCGTCCACAGTGTGGAATGAGTCAGTCTGGATAGCTTCACTATCAGTTCCGGTGAGTTTCATGCTGTGGGACTACAGTGCTACACCGTAACATTCATTAATCTATACGTTTTTAATCAAGGAACCTG
Organism: Clitarchus hookeri; assembly: GCA_002778355.1. Classification (NCBI taxonomy): domain Eukaryota; kingdom Metazoa; phylum Arthropoda; class Insecta; order Phasmatodea; family Phasmatidae; genus Clitarchus; species Clitarchus hookeri. Next base: position 75,433 of record NQII01001010.1, read on the forward strand.
AGGCGGGGAGACTTGCTTTAGGCGCCTAGCTCACCCCCCCTCCGAATACGCAGGTGTATGAATGGATCGCTTTAGCGTTTTTTGCCTGTGTACTAGGGCGACATCACCTTGAGGGTTAAACCCGTCTGGATAGCTTCACTGCTAGTTCCAGTAAGATATACAGGGGCGGGAATCGCATTACTACTCAAAACAATTAGAATATCCACACTATAAAACGGGAAAACAGGGACCTTTAAATCAAACTACATTAAACTACTCTTAGGCTGGCGGAATTCTTCGATCGGTCCGGGACAAACATTTCGACACATTTAACAAAACTATTTAAACCAAGGCATATCTAGCTCAGTTCACAGGAAGCACTGGAGCGAAGTAGTGCTCCCCGGATCTTAAAAAAAAACATAAGGCGGTCTGAAATAACACCTACTAAACCCTCTAAATTCACTCATACACATTCCTGAGTATTTCCAGTTCAATTAAAAAACTTATACGCAGCTAAATTACATAAAAAATTGAATTCATCGCGTCTCCTGGGCGGTCGGAGTTTTCTGATCTATCCGGGACAAGATTTAACCAAACTTATTCGTCCAAGGCGTTTTCAGCTCACTTCACAACACTGCACCACACTGTGCTGACACACACAGCCCAAAATCACACACTCACACAGCGTCCTCTCACGCGACTCGTACTTACGCCCTGTCAAGGCAGCTCATGTGGGTGCACTGGCAGACAGTTTTCGCCCCACTCTGTCGTCAAGAATCCAGGTTGAGAGAGACACATGGAAGGTCAGGACTGGGTTTGGGGGCATTAGTCTTAAGTTGGTTTTAGTTTCAAAAATCCAACATTTTTTGAAGTTATACGTCTTTTGGCGCGTTGAGGGTAAAAGTTTAGTGTGCAACGGAAGTTGCGCACGCACAGTGTAACGAAATTCGATGACCCAACGCGCATGCGCGTATCGTCTAGCTATATACAAACGCAAGGTACACAACATAGCACGTGGTTATTTATATTTAAAACCGAAAGAAAATCAGTTTATGTAATAAGCAAATTGAAAAACATTTCATTTATATTAGTAATTCATTGTGAATATTGTGTCTTATTAATTAATTTTACTTACTTTGTGCCGTGAAAAATTTGTTAGTGACAAAAATTGTATAATTTAACTTTGAAAGTGTTTTAAAGTATTTGAGGTTATTTAAATTTAATTATGTTATTTAATCAAACCTTTAATAATTGTATTTAATATCTTTCTTCGGTCTTTTCAACTAACATAATTTATTTGCATATGTAATAAACATGTATTTTAGTCAAGCCAAATAAGTGTAACTTTTAACGTGCGTGCATAAGTACACGTACCAATGTTTTTTTTTAATTCTTAAAAACCAAATAAAAACTTAAAGATATTAAAAAATAAAAGAAAAAATATGACATTTTTTTAAATATAAAATAATAGATTAAAAGCTGCAAGGCTGGTTTTCTAGTTTTAAGGACAATCTACAAATTATGCCCTTAGGGAGGCTGGTGTAGATACACCAACTGCATTCGTTAACCCCAGTTTGGCAACAGTCCTGGTGCATAGGATGCCAGAAAAAAGTACTAATATCATGCAACTTTTTTCACAAACCTCAAACGATGAAATTACTAGAGAATAAGAGCAAGGCCGGTCTCTGACTTGCAGTGCCGTAAGGGCTGATGATGAACAAGTTGGGTTGTCGATGAGCAGCGTCTCGGGTTGTAGAGACTCACCTACACACTACACGCGAGTTTAACTAACCACTTGCAAACAACACTACAACATGTTCTACATACATCAGGTCACTACAACACGCCAATAGGGATACTGGTGGGGAGCTTCACTTCCTCGCCGAAAACATCTACACGTAGTTTTATTAAAATAACAACAGTTATTAACAGCTATAAATACGGGCCCGGAGCCCAGTTAAAATTTATACAAAGCAGTCCGTTGCCGGATCAATGATTTGAGCCAAGTCTGTCTGGCTGCATTTTTGTTGCAAACTCACTGAACGAGTTATGAGAACTTCGGTTCCTGGTATCGTGACAGCATGGCCTTTCGGGGGCATATGAGAGATCGGCGGTGGCGAATCGGGGTAGATCGTCGCCGAGTGCCCTAGGGGCTCGGCTGGACAGGCGTGGAGGAGTATGCGCGAGGATCATTTCTACGAGCTACGGGTGATGGAGTGTTAGTGGGTCTTATAGTCTGTGAACGAGTATTTGTGGGACTTAATTTCTGAATGCCCAGAGTGGAACTTCATCTCTGGAAGAGTGAAATTGGGACTTGGTTTTCTCGACGCTCGAGGTGGAATAAGCTTCTGGAGGAGTGTTTTGTGGAACTTTGTCTTGAGAAGATTGGATTTCGGGACTTAGACTTGTGGGGCATTAGAGTGTAGTTTGGGACTTAGTTTTTGGAAGAATAGATCAGGAGATAGTGTGAGTAGGAAGGATGTGGTTTTTAACTTGCCATGTAGAGTAGGAAGAAATAGTGTGGTGATCAGGCATGCTGGGATATTTTGAGAGTATGATTGAGTTGGTTTGTGTGACTGATTGTATGTAAGTTTGAAACCGACACTACCTACACCACCCTCGCCTCTGGTAGCCAGTAGATACTTTATAAGAAAGTTGAACCACGTAAAAAAAAAAAAAAAAAAAATTATAATTTATTTGACTAAAATTGCCTAATTTTTTTATGAAAATTACCTATTTTTCATTAAAATCACTTAATGTATTTAGTCGAAAATCATATTTTTTCATAAAAATTACTAAATTTTTCAACAAAAATTTAATTTTTCAAAACAAATTCTTTCTTTTTTTTAACAAAAAATAACCAAAATTTTTGCGAATTTTCTTCCCACTTTTAGTAATCATTAGTAAAAATTAAGGAACATTTTCGTAAAATCAGGAAAAAGTGGCACAAAATCTTTTTCCCCACTTTTCCTTATATTAGTGATATTCTCGTCAAAAAAGTGGGCCAGTCCATTTTTTTAATAAAAATTAATCAATTTTCCATTTTAAAAATCTGGTCTAGAAAAGAGACTTTCTTTAGGAAAGTTAGGTATAATAAATTAGGAATACAATTGAGAACAATAAGAAAACGGATAACAACATAGATAAAACTTGTACTAAATGCAAATAGACATAAAATAATGACGATTTCGCTAAAATTATGGATAAATATAAATCATGATTTAAAGATTGTTGTAATGAACAAAGGTCACAATGAAATCAAGGGAAAAACATTTAGAAAAAATTTATTATATTCTAAAAAATTTACAAAATGTAAACAAATCAAAGAAGAAAAATGATTTCGTGAATGCAAAAAACGCAAAAGATAATATCTCATATAAATGTGAAAATGAATAAAAGGGACAATGGAGAACAAAAAAATTTTTTTTATAGAAAATTTAAGATATATATATATATATATATAATAATAAACTGGGACGAATTGGCTTAAAACTGGCACAAATATAAAACTGATGTAATAAAGGTATCTATTATGATATATTGAGATATTGTTGTGTGTTTAAATGAATTGTGTTATAAGATTAATGTTTAGTGAAGTAATGCATGTTTCAATTATGTTTTGTGGTAATTTTATTCAACAGATTGTAAAAGATTGTTAGATTTGAAAAAGAAAATGTAAAATTTTTGTAAATTGAAAGTGCTTACGTGTAGAAAAGTGAATATGTAACCAAAATAAAAAAATACGACAAAAACAAAATATTGTTGTAAAATTTTGAGTACACCTTCCCATTCTGGACAGCATTATTGTAATTATCTGTCCCTCTGTCTTTTGTAGGTTATTGTTTATGCATACTTCCCATCCCTTTCTCTTCATTGATGCTCTTCCCTCCCAGGCGGATGCTGGGAGGGAAGTTGTGGTGGTCCTTGTTTCGGAGCGGCTACACATTGTAAGGTTGTAAGTGTAGAAGACACGAGGGCATAGAGCTCCAAGAGCTTCATATCATGAAGCAGTGGATGTCATGCAAGAGCTGTACGCTCTGGAGGCCGGGAGGAGTGGGACCCCAAATTTTTCATGTTCGGGGACGGTGTCTCATCGAAGGCGTAGGAATTAGGGCCTGAGGCTTTTCATATACAGGGGGTAGTGTTTGTTGTCGAAGAGTCCCAGATCATTCCTTTTAATGGCATTGTCTGTCGTCAATGAAAGACACTGCCTCCGAGCACGAATTTCAGGGGAGCCAGGCGCCCGATCCATAGACAACTGACACTGCTCCTCGAAGACTAAGACTGTGGAGCCCCAGACTCCACTCCTACCAATACATGAAGACCCTGGGTTGCAGTAGCTCGGGTCTTCAATAACAGATACGCTGGCTGGACACGAAATTCGCAGTGCACCATGCCCCCGGTCGTCCTGGCTGGAGTGTCTGTCATATAAGGCACAGAGACCAGGGGTTCCAATATCTTCATCTCCAGCAGCAGTGTCAGTTTTCTATGCCTCGGCGACCTGCGGCTTCAGTTTTCTGTTCGCGGCAGCGTCTGCTATTGATGACACAATGCTATCAGAAAGAGGCTCAAGACCTACGTGCATTCTGCACTTTCAGATCTACAGTGACATCTTTAACTCCAGTAAATTAAGATTTTGTAGTTTTTATTTTTGATTGTAAACAAGAAATGAAGTGTAATGAAGCGAATATTTTGTGACTGGAGTTTCCTCCGACCACCAATTCTTCCGAAATAAAATATGTTTAACATTTATTGATTCATGCTATCATTTTAAAGATAACATTCGATTTATTCTCAAAATTTTATCATTTGTTTTTCTTATGGAATGTGTGTTAATAAATATTTTGTTGAACATTCGACGTTTTGAAAAGGAATACTCAAAGTGTAAACAATTACCAACATTGGTGACTTACTCATTAAAAAAAATACTTCTTATAGTTGTGTTAGCAGTTGAAAACCTTTCCTATGTGCTAAAATAATTATAGTTACATATGTCTATGAACTTCTGAGAGTTTCCATATTTTCTAGCAGAATCTTAACAAGTTACTACGCCAAGCGAAATATTACAAAAATCTATAATTTATTTGAAAAATATTTACTTTTCTCGGAATAGTTGTGGCCATTTAATAAACACATTTGTCATCATAATTATTAAAAATCTAACTGATATCATATTCTGACATTAATATCGGGACAACTATTATTATAAATGCGAAAGTGTGTTTGTTTGTCCTTCTTTCACGCCGCAACGGAGCAAAGGATAGACGTGATTTTGTGTACAGAGATAGCTGGAGGGCCGGGAAGTGACATAGGCTACTTTTTTTCCCAAGAAAATATCTCATTCCCTCGGGGAAATTCTTATTGGGAAATGAAAAATTACACAAACGAAATAACAATGCAACGTCGCAACCGAGCAACAGATCGACGTAATTTCTTGCACAGAAAAAGTTGGAGGGCTGAAAGCTGATATTGGCTACTTTTTATAGCGAGAAAATATCTCAAAAAATTTACAAACGATAATAGTGAATCAAGCCGGAATAAAGTTTGCCGCCAGCGCGCTCTCTTGCAATACGCTGTCTAAACCGTTAAAGATGGAACAATTTCATGAAGTAAAGAATTGTGTAGAATAAAAAGACCTAAAAAAAACTCCGTGGTAGTATATGTCTATCTATAACAGAGAAAAACTAATAAGTGTTATTGCCATTTAATTCACCGAGACGTTGAATTATATTATATGTGTAGAGTGTAGAAGATTAACACAAAGTAAAATTCAACTTTATTTTTAAAAAACCTTAACAATTATTTTGTAGTCCAAGTGAATGGAGCCGCGGGCACAGCTAGTACTCTTATATTTTAGATAAACATTGGTTACATACCAATTAAAAGTTGCGTATACCTATCTATAAATTTTAGTAACAGAGAGTGTCACAAACCAACATTTAATTTGTAATCGACTTTAAGCACAACAAAACCCAACCTTGTGAAACCAGCTCTTAGCATAAAACACGAGACTTAAAATAGTAATAGCATGAGAAAAATGAAAAAAAAAAAAAAACATTAGGCATACTTTAAGACAATTATTATTCACATTTTATGAGCAATTTACGAAAATAATTACTAGGATACAAAGCCATTTAGCGATAAGCAGTAGAACTTCTTGGAAATTCATTAGTACGTCCAAACAGAAACTTAAAACCTTCTGATGGAATGTGCTGGCTATTTTTATGTAACTATTATACGTACATATATCTGCAGTCAACTCGTATCCGTATTTTGAAGAAAATTTTTTAAATATTCTTGTTACTATCAAATTACAGAACTTATTTAGGGAAATGCAAAAATTGTAAATTGAGACTGTTAAATAAACAATATTCATAATTATTGATTACAGATATTTCTTTGGTGCAATTACTACTCAGTCATAATGTAATGTCTTGTTTTTACCTTTGGAGAGACAGAAGTTTTATTAAATTGTTTTACTCCATGCGTTAAGAAAAATACGTCTCAAATAAGTATTGCGCGATGTTTATTCCTGACTTGGTAGCAATTCTTGGTTACGATTTTGGTTAACGCAATAATGACGTGAATTGAAGAAGGTGAAAATGTATTTTTTTAATGAATTTATCGTGCAGCTTTGGTTAGCTAGTTTTCTGTCGAGTTGTTTTTTGTGGTTCTATTTTTGACGAGAATCTTGAAGAATAGAAAGATGGAGAGCAAAACACTACAAATGGGTAAGCTGACTGGCGAGGAGAACTAGTCGACATGAAGAATCTTCAAGAAAACAATCCCAGATTTTGAAAGAGTTTTAGATGTTGTTGACGTAACTTTCAAACAACCAGAATCCATTAATGATAGTAATAAGATTTTACTGGATAAGTGGGCCAAGGCTAATTCATAAACTGAAGAAAGGTCATATGGCCTCTTGATACGAAGCCATTGCTTCGAGTGGTGAGACGTATTTTGACTTATGATATATATATAGCATCATATTAATGACTGCCAATATGAATAAGATATTGACATAAAGCATAGATGTCTCCATATTGAGTAGGAATGGTCAGGCGTATGAAAGGCCATTTGCCAAAATTTTATTATACATAAGCAAAAATGTTATTGCTTAATAAGCCATTTGGTAAAGTTTTTGCAAACACTTTCTAAAGAGTTTGGTTATATTTACATAACCTGGCATAACTTAGACAGTAAAAAAACGTCTTGGTAAAGTTAAAAAACCTAAATTTTATTATGAAATTAGAATAAAGGGTCGAGAAGATGTATCTGGTTTACGAACAGCTGTGCTTTCATATATAAAGGCGAGTTTCACAAATAAAGCAAATATATATAATATACATGTATAAATAAATAAATATTCATATATAAATTTTTTTCAAAAGGGTTATGTAAATATCGATGTTTTTCACGTGGACATTTCAAACATTTTTCAAAGTATTGCTAATATAACTATTTATGACTCATTTTTGAATATGACGCCACATGAAAAAATGTGTCTTTTATGCCATATATCGGAGACTAATAAACCGATTCCCACCAATAAAGTAGTGCGACAGTAGACCACGTAAACTTACATAACTCCAGTAACTCACAAATTGATTTTAAATTGACTACTAGCCTGCATATATTTAAGGCAAGGAAACCCTGTCTACCAAACAATTAGGCGGATTAAAACCGAAATTGACTATCCTAAACCTGCCTCCGTAATGTAGTTGGCTGCACGCCACCTTACCGTACGAGGGGTTCTAGGTTCGAGTCCCGGGTAATGAATTTGTGTAGTTTTAATTTTGTATCTAGTAGTGCATAATTTTCTCTTTCTATCTATAATTTTATCTCTGTCAACAAAACATCAATGTCTACCCATAATCTACGCTTTTAAGAACTTCATAAAAATTATTTGCCTACAGGTAGAGGACAGTAGACTTATTAGTTATATCGGTAAGTTCTTGAAGGATAAATTTGAGTGTTACATTGAAAATAAAAATCTTAGTTGTAAAAAGTTATTGGTCCGGCTAATTTCACTATACAACTTTTATCTCAATGTCGGTCTATAGTTAACTCCGTACCGACACAATAAAAATGCTTTATATATACGGAAAAAAACTTCACGGTAGTTGTATTTCCATCAACGTGAATGTAAAGTGGCAGCTGCAGTATTCAAAGTAAAATTACTCTGACAAATAATAAAACACTTAAGCCACTTTTCTTCTGTTTGTACATGCTGATGTGTCATGCTCCTTACGTACAGATGACGTCGGTATATTTATTTAACCTCGAGTAAACTCGAAGAAACTTCGGATGAGCATATTTTGTTATATTTGCGACGAGTTTTGCCAATTCTGAGAGTTTTGCTGTATACAAGTGCGTGTTATTGAGCATTTACGAGATTCCCCATAAACAAAATGACAAGCTAAAACCTCAGCATGTATGTTATTTGTTTTAAAGAAATGGCGCAATGAGACTGTTTAATTATGGATGTGAAACATTTATTTGGGTTTAAGAAATATGTTTACACAGTGCCGTAACGTCTGGCTGAAACGTATAATTGGCGTGAGCCAATATACCAGCTTCCACGACTAACCTTCAACATAGGTAATTGAGGTGGGGGAGTGGGGAAATCCAATTTTGCCTTAAATGTCTGGACCCAGTTTCATAAAATACATTGTCATCAGCTAAGTATTATTACAATTTTAAAATTCCGTAGGAGAAGCCAGGTTCTTTACAGAATGAAAGTCTTAATTAGATAAATAAGCTATAAATTACGTATTTTATTAATGAATAATACAAAAAAACTTACTATCTCGACAATTATGGTTATAAAATGCTATTAAGAAGCAATATGTACATTATCGTTAATCTCCTCACAGAAATCAACACAATCAAACACTTGAAACCAGTCTTTATGAATAGTTTTCTAACACTTCCTGAATTACTAGAAAAATCATGCATTTGATGTCTGAGAGTTCCAGTATTTACAGTAAAGTATGTATTACTCGTACATTCAGTGCCATATTGTTTCGGTTAGTTACCAGGAGCCTTTTCTGTCTGAAATGTTCTGGAGCACCCCGAGCGCTCCCACACCCAGTGGCCCTCCACTCATAAGATAACTCGCCCTCCGCAACACTCTCGCATTCTCCCCGGTATCCCAATTTGGTTGGATCAATATTGGCTCAAGATTTTGCTCTACAGTTGGCCCAACATCAAAATGTTACACGGGATTATGTTGACCCCAAGATGGATTTTATATTGGTTGCCAACTGTAATATAATTTTGGCCCAACATAGTGTTATTGTATTGTGTACAGTTTTAAAAAATTGTGTTTTTTTTTTCAGAAAGGCATTTACGCAGTCATTTAACAATCAATTACTAACATGTTTTCGACATTTGTAAGGTGTTGGGAAGTGATGTTATTGCATACATAATGCCAACCAATAAACAATATTCTGGCAACATTTGTTACCAGTTTTTTAAAATAAGTAATTGTTACCTATTAAAGAAAATTTAAAAAAAAATTAGTTAAATCCTATTATTTTCCATCATTGTTCACTTCATTTTATACGCTAAAAATTTCTTTGGCCAATGGTAATTTGAACTTGCGCCCTTTGGATTATCAGCCGGCGCCGTTATGCACTTATTTTCAAGTTGACTTTATTGACATTTTGACCGATAACATTTACCGTTGGACAGAGTGTGTGTGACGTTTGACCATATGAGTGTATTTTGCCGTGTGTCGAGCTCAAGTAGACAGACTTGATGACAAATTCACAGTGCACATGTGCGCGAAATGCGAACTGAAAATATGTCGTGGAGGAACCGGGGAGCGAATTTCCGACCCTCTGACTGCAAGTCGGCTACTCTGCCCCTAAGCTATGGAGCCAGAGCCTACAACTGTCTACTGTGACTTCTTGCGACAAATAAAATACGTTTATATATATTTTTTTGTATCTCTATAAACTGTGTTATATTTATTTAAGTTAGAATTCACTACTTTGAAGCTGAATTTAATACCTAGCAGTTACAACAATTTATTCTCCAACTAATAACCAATACACAACCAACAAACGGCCGGTTTATTTTTATATAATCTCCATGCTAATAACCTTGAACCATTAAGAAAATAAAATGAATTATATATTTTTTTTGGTAGAAAAAATCAAATAATCGATTATGATGGCATAATATCTGCAATGCAATGTTAACCCAAAATAACAAAAATTACCAATCGCCAATCGTTATGTTCACAAAATTGTCACAACACATAAGGAACAAAACACAGTTTAAAAAATTTTTACATTTGGTAATTCTGAATATGTTGTTAATATTAATATGTTTTTCTAATTGAAAATATAATTTTCTATTAGAGAATTTATATTGGTAGTACAATGCTGGCCCAACAAAAGTTTAGAGTATATGCAAAACGCCAACGGTATATTTTCCAACAAGTAAGCTGCGCAACCGACAAAGTAAATATTAAATAAGACATGAGTGTGTGTAAAAAACATTGCTATGAAAAAATAGTACGAAATTATAATGTTATTTAATCAGAAATATGTTAATTTCCTTCGAAGCAATAGTTGGTTGAACAATGTTCGTTCAACGAAAGTTAAGATACCAGATGTCAACAGTATATTTTCCAACAATTAACCAACACATGACCAAGTCAATTTTAAATAATATGTTTTTGTATGCTAAAGACATTACTTGTAAACGATATACAAAATTATAGTGTTATTTAATTAGAAATATGGCAATCACCTTTGTTGGCATAATGTTGTTTACACAATGTTGACCGAACAAAAATTTACAAACCAAATGCCAAATGCATGTTTTCCAACAAGTAACCAATACATCACCAACGAAGTCAGTTTTCAATAAAAAGTGGGTTTTGTGTTAAAATCATAGTGTTTTAACAGTAATGCAAAATTATAGATTTATTTTATCAGAAATACGGCAATTACCATTGTTGCCATAGTTTTTGTTACACAATGTTGGGCCAAAAGAAGTTTACATACCAAATGTCGGCGGTATGTTTTGCAAGTAACAAATACATGGTCAACAAAATAAGTTTTAAGCGCGATTTGGTCTGTGTTTTTAAAAACAAGTTTTTTAAACAAAAATACGAAATTAATGTTTTATTTAATCAGAAAAGTGGTAATTACAATTGTTGCCATAATGATGGTTTCACAATGTAATTTTATTGAATTTTTCAGCATAGATTTTGTGATAACCTTATTGTAACTTTTAGTATTTGTGTAATTATTTTGTAATTATTGGCGGTGGGAGTAGTTTAACTTTGTACTTTATTCTTTCAATAATTTTTGCCATTTTAAATTAACAATGTCTAATTTTAATACTTAAGCCACGCATTAGAGGTATTAAGTATTTAGTTATCACAAAATAAATTACACCAAGACTTCAAATTCATCTAACTACCAAAAACTTGTATGTTTAAATGTAAACATTTTATAGAGTATTTGTACAAATGATACACGCTATATGCACACAATTTAAGTATCTTTACTAAGCTTAATTTTTAATTTCTTGAATGTCTATATCTTTCATTATCACACAATACGTGTAAATACATATGGGTACAGTGGCCATTTGAAGTTATTTTGCAGCAGTTTTCAATTTGTAATTTTTAATTCAACAAACATAAGGAAAAAATGTAAAGTTTTAAATTGCCCTTAGTACATTATTGCACCACCTGTGGCGATACGGTGCGGTGAATTAAATATACGTATGATGTGCTAGTCTATGCATGATCGTTCCATATTTGTCACTGCCGCTGTACCGCTCTAAGTTTTTAGAGACCCATTTATAGCTGAAGCTGCGACTCTAGTTGGCTCCAAACATGCTCGACATGTGACAAGTCTAGATACCGGTCTGGCCAAAGAGTGGTGAGAAAAGCACCAAAACAATAATGTGGAACCGACCTTTTATATGCGTGGGCATTATCTTATAGTAACATTGTCAGTTGGAGCCACGCCTTGTATGGTAGCAGGTGAGGGCGCATAATCTCCTGAATGGACCGCTATGCATGTCTTCAGTGTTCCATCATCACTTCCATGAAAGTCAGAGAATCATATGAGAGTACTCTATTCATCATACATGTCTAGAAGAGACCTGGATCCGCAATTAAAGACAATGCGTTGCTATCCTTCAGTCGTCCCTGCCACACGGCAATCAATAAACTGCAAACGAAGACGCTATTGCAAGGATTTCCATGGAAGATGTCGTAACGCACGTCGAGAATTAAATTATTTATTGCAGTATGGTAAGCTGAGATAGTCTAGGAACCCTACACTTTTTACAATATAATCTATATTTTTGAGAAAGCATTTCCTGTACGGTTTCAGTTATAAATAATTTAAGTTTCCTTCACGTGAGTAACCAAAATTTTATTTCTATTAACAGTAATTTTTTCATGTTTTGAATGTTAAACATATAAAAATTTTCAGGTGTTTTCATATTTCCCAGTTTTCACATGCAGGTTTTATTGCTTTCCATGGTGGTGATATAACGTTAAAACTAATAACCATATTTTAGAATTAATTTTTGGGCAGTAACTTTAGATGTATAATGATTTGGTATTCCTTTTATACATTGATATCTGAAACTGATGCATCACCATGAATATAGTTTATATAAAAAACGTAAGCCTTTCCTAAAACTTGAAATGTAAATATGAGAGAAAATCGAATATCATTAAACAATATATATATAATACAAAGGTTTTTCGAAGTTTTAGGATCTGTTAACATTTTTTTTCTTCTTCAGTAAATACAGTGCCATAATTAATTACCACGTCAAGTGATGCATACGCAGATTTTAATTAAATGAAAAAAACTTTTCGTAAATACATTTACATCCGATATTATCTAAATGCGTTGATTGAATGATATTGTGCCATTAGTGAGCATTGATTTGCGAGAGGTTTAATTACGTGCTGCTCATTGTAATAAAGTTTGTCTACAGGAACAAAAATATGCGATATAATAGGAATACAAAATAATTCGGGCAAAGAAGCTTTCATAACGCCTGTTAATTAGTAAAGAAGCAGTGACGTGCAGTTCTCTGTATTGCTCTAAATCATTAATTAACAGTACATTCCAGAAAACCACAACTAACGAAAGGATTCGGAGCAAATTTTTCTGTTGCTTAAATATAGCGCGAATAACATTCGTTGTTCGTGTGCAAAGAGAGGACCGTATGGAAAAGATTAAACACGAATACTTGAGGATGACTATGAAATATCTGTTGAAGATTCTCAACGTTTACGGCACTACGCATGATATTATGTTCTCACAGGTAGGGTATTTTATAAACTTCTACCAATTAACTTTCGTTTTTGTTTCGCAAATATCTTTAGAGGTTTTAGCGAATTGCTGAGAGAGGAAACGAATGGAGATGTAAAGTGCAGCTCAAGTCTCGATGATGTCGGATTTATTAAGAACGGAACCAGTTGTTTTGCCATTCCAGAATGGGGGAGGAATCGGTCATATATTGTATCAAGGACCCACCTTGTCATTCACCTGGGATTAAGTAAGAATGGCCGGAACGCAATTCGAGCACGATTGTGCCCCTCCTCTTCTCATTCCCAAATGTGTGGTAAGATATTGTTACCAAAGCGCCACCACCCTAGGAAAGAAATAGTTGTGTTTGTATAAAATTTTTGGAAACATTTACATAAATACGACAAAAATTGTTTTATATTAAGACAAAAACTCCGAAATAATGAAAAAAAGCACAATTTACAAAACAATTAAAGCGTTTAGCTAGGCTATCATCTACTGGAAGTAACAAAGCGATAATTTCTATCCTGAAGTTTTTTTTATCAGAATAACATTAATTTGGTTAGAGAAAAGTTACTGTGCGTAGATAAATGAATAAAGTAATCTGGTACAGATACTTTGAATTTCAATAAAGCTTTCAGAAGAGTTTTCAGAAATCTCTTTATGAGAATGCAAGAATGGTTCCTTAATACAGACCATGGCTGATTCCTTCCCAAATCGTAAATAAATATTGTTACCTTATTAAGGCCTTGCGCTGCTGAGGGGCACTTAAAATTCACCAAACGATTAAATCGAATATCGCGAGGAAATACAAGCAAGTGCTGAATTAAAATAATTTATTTTAAAATTGGTGTTTTCATCTAATGACAATCGTGCTTAATCTGTTCAAAATTGTTTAGAAAACACATTGTTATATTAACGAATGTTCAGAACTCTTAAGGGTTTTCATCTGCGTTTTCTTCTGTTTCAGGAACTGGGAAGCAGTTCATAGCTTGACTAAATATGCTGCAGAACGCCGACGGAGTAGACTAGTGACAGTAGTAGGTATATGCCCTCCATCCATCGCCGAGAGGAAACTTTTTCACACCAGACCAATGTTTTCCAGCAAGGACCGCGGCTGAAAAGCTGATTTCCCGTAGACTATTGCAGTTATATTTAGGTGATGTAGCCTTTTGCGTTTGACATTCAGAAATTTTGGTATTATTAATTTATGTTTAATTTCCAGGATATATGCAGTTTATTGGAAATTTTCAAGACTAAAATAACTTTATTATTTTACTTTGATACCTGGCACATTCTAAAGCTGGGAGGCAACTCAAAACAAGATAATTTTTTTAAATGCGATTCTACTGATTTGTACATAGTTATAAACCCGAAACAAATTTCCAGATCATTCTTATGCCTTACCTCGGTATGCCACTCATCCAGGAAATCCCAATATGATTTAAAATAGCCGACAATGTTCTGGCACCTGGAGAAATATGTTCAGTGATATAACAACATTGACTATACATGTAACTTTTACGAAACAAGTCTGCAAACCAAAATGTAATATGTTATAATAAATTATCCCGCAAATGAAAGATTTACATCTTTGAACAAAGTTGTGATATCAAATGAAGAAGACAAAGCTGCAGAATGTCAGGAAGATTACGGCAGTAAATAATATATATATATATATATATATATATATATATANAGTGTGGTAAAGTGAGCTGCATGGCTAGTGCACCGGTTTGTTCGAATGGCGATCCTGGTTCGATTCGCGGTGGGGTCGCTCCCAGATTTTTGCACATGGAAATATTGCCTAACGATGCTGCTGATCGGCGGGTTTTCTCGGGGATCTCCAATTTCGCCCTCCTTACATTCCTACGTTGCTCCATACATACTCACCTCACCTCACCTTCATTGGCTTTCAGTACCTCTTTAAGGAAAGCCCAAATCACTCCAATCAATTCTGTTAATTAGATATATGGAGTTGTTGCCTATAAATTTATTATATTACCTAATAAAACTAATTTGGAGTAATTTTTCTGTCAGAAACTAGGTATATATATAACTTACAATTAACTTTATTATCATTTTCTGATAAAACCCTTATATTTTAATAATTATTTACTTCAGACAAGTTTCTATTCTCCAGTTCCTGCAGCAAACCTATCCGTTTAATATTTTTATAGATTTTATGAACCATAGGGACAAGTTTGGGGGATTTGAATAGGCAAATATGTAAAAATTTGCGACTGTCGTGATCAGTAAAATGTGAGTATTTTGCAAAGTTTTACCAAGAAATGCGAATCTTGGACAATATTTTTTACCAAGTAGGTAACAGAACTTCGCGCACGCGCTGTGTAATTATGTTGCAACAACCATTGCAGAAACAGTTCATTCTGTTTGACCAGCACAAAAGGAATTTAAGTAAATTTACATTAAATTTATTATAATGCTGTAAAATTTTGACAAGTTTGTTTTAATAGGAACATTATAATTATAAGGAATTATTTTAACAATAATGTAATTATATTATATTAATTAAAAATCATATTTTAAAGTATCAAATCACAGTATTTTAAAACGAAGTTAATTTCAAGTAAAACGAATGAACTGATAGCAATTAGAAAATAGTGAAAAAATTTCACGAAATCAAGATAACGCTGCAACTAAACCGCTATGCCGAGGTTGATGGTTGAAACTTAATCATACGCATACTTATTTTTGGTGCCACTTTTCTAGACGAAACCGTTAAAAATGCACCGTTTCCTAGTATAACTAAATTCGACCTGGCAATTTACATATACAATTCACAAAAATCGGCACGTATCTGCATTCGTTTTCCAGAGAAGTCAGTTACGTGTGATCAGCAGGGTCTCTCTGTTGGTTTAGGAGTTGAAGAATCCGGTAATTCAACGTCTCGAAGCTCAGATTTCTCTAAGTAGAGAACTACATTTTTGTTAATTGATGAATGTCCAAGTGGAGGCATGTTTCCAACATTCAACAGCCGGGCTCGTTGCCTAGAATACTTTTGCCACGAGTCGATTTACCATCTCAAGTTAATACTTGTTTTTTTTCTTGACTCTCCCATCTAGATTGCGAGGAAATTTTAGAGAGTGGTCAGCATTTGCAATTATTTTTGACAAGTAGAATCCGTTATGGCTAAGAAACGTGTTTAAAATGAGTGCGGGTTTTCAACCTATGGATCTTTTGGGATAGTTTTTGATTGAATTCAGCTGTCACCTTTTGTCGTTTATTATAACTAACTTCCTCAGAACTGAAGTATGTACATTAACTAACGTAAAATGAAATTTATATTTAAACTTATGGCATTTTGTTATAAATTTCTATTTTATTCTTTATGCAGTTGGTTAAATTGATATATTCTGTAATAATTTGGTGTAAATACATATTTTCGTGTTATTTTGGCTATGGATTAGCGGGTTTGTTGCAGACAAAGAAAATGTGTGGATTATCGATGGCTTATGATATGGTACCGTACAGAACGAGGAATCGATAGGTTCCGCGATCCCAGTTTTATAATTATGTGTACATAAATGTAACTACATAACAGCCTGGGATAATGTTTTAATAAATTTAATATACATATAGGTATTAGAACCAACTTCAGGTTGTACTTACAGCTTTATTTGGCCACTGATGCAAGGTACTTAGAAATGAATTGAAATCAGTGCAACGATATATTTACGAAATGGTTTTTGTCAGCGAGTATGAAAATGGTTCATACTATTACATATAATTTGATGTATAGACTTTTGTAAGCGGGAATATTTCACCGCAGTAAAATGTTTTGGAAAAAGCTTTTATGAACACTGGTAGAACAAACTTTGTTAATAAATAAATATTGTGTATATGTCAGGTGTTCATATTATTTTGTCCATATCCTGTAGACATTATACCTATTGCTAAGTATAGAAAAAATTATTCACATACCAATTTTTGATGGTTTTCTGAACAGAGTACATTGAAGAGCCGCTCACTCTACACCGTTTCAAAACGGGCATTTCTGTTGTTTAGATATAACCAGGAGCTACAACAAATTCTATGCTTAACAGGCTGACGTACGGCAAATTGGTTTCCAGAAAGTGATTGGGGAACGAAGTATTCACCTTATTACTGACAAGTAAGAATTTTCTGGTCACTGAGGCTGGAGATTTTGATACACGCAGCTGCTTCGTTCCTGTACACCTCTATTTGTCATTATGAGGTCCCATACGCACATCTTTGTCGGTTGCTTGCAGCTAAGCCCTAACGGCGAAGATGACTATGACATCACGACCAGTGACGCCGATGTCTGGCACGAATGAGTTTTGAATAAAGACTGCAATTTCTGAGTAACTACAACGAAATTTCGGCCGTTGATATTCCATACCTCACTAGAATATTCTGGGCGTGAGCATTTCTCCGGTATAAATTAGGGGTTTCAAGCAAGTGGCAGGCCAGGGTTGGAGTAGCTTTTGGCAGGGCATAATGTCTTGATATGTATTGTTATAAACTTAAAGTTAAGAAAGAACTCTAACGTTTTATGACTATAAAATGTTCTGTGATAGCTGTTTTAAGATTTTAATGTAACGTTAAATTATGATTATTTGGTTAAGGGAAATCGTTTGAACGAAATTTTCAATTTCATTGTGGGAATTGGCAATGTAAACTATTGGGGGCATTTCATTTGCTATTTTGTGGTAAAGGAATTCTATTGAAAACAGTTTGTGTAGAGCGCTCCTTTTGGTGATTTTCCTTTGCACATATTTCTGAAATAAATTTTGGTGTGAGCAGTATATATATTTTTTTTTCTGCTGGGATTTGTTGCATGTTTTATAAGCTTTATTTTTGTAAAACCTTTGTAATTATTAAAAGTTATTTATTTATTCAATTTCTATGATCTTTGAAAAACAGAAAATGTGGACTGATGAGGAAAAAAAAAAATAGGGGAGGTTATCCCCGAATCCCACGGAAAATAAATAATAATGAGTGAGCGGATGTTCTCTGCTGGGTGCTGTTTGTTGGAACCCAGGGAAACAACGGACGTCTCTACGTGTTGGCAACAATGCATATATATCAAGATATATGGAGAATATACAAAGTGAATAATAAAAAAGCACTGATGTTTATTAAAACAAAAGTTTGTAGAAGTTTAATAAGTAGGAAACTGCAAATAAAGTGTATGTCATATATATATATATATATGTACACATAGGATGATGTGCTGGAGGGTGATTTTTACTAGTGCTGAAAAATCCAACATGATCCTCGTTTATGGCGAATGTAGGGAGAATGCTGTTTTTTTTTGTAATGTGTACGCTGAACGAAATGCCAATAGACTCAACCGTCTCGACAATTAATTGCGAATTCTTTTAATCAATTACGGGAAATTGGAAGTGCAACACCTCGAAAATGGAACAGAAACAAACAAATGACCGGACAAGAGGGTGAGGTTAATTTTCTAGCCACTCTTTCTGACAGTCAGAAAGTTAGCTCCCGTGCAGTCACAAGAAGGAGTGGCATGAATAAGGCAAGTGTAATGCGCATTCTGCACCGTCATAAGATACATCTGGTATCATGTTTCTCTTCTCCAAGAGCTACATGGAAACAGTTCTTAGAATTGCCTTAACTTTTGTACATGGGCATTAATATATTATACACCAGATTTATCATGTATCTTCTATAGTGATTAAGTTACATTTACAAATCATGGTCAAGTCAACCTCAGAAACATGCACTATTGGTCAATAATTTATACCTAGTGGCTTCGTCAATTAGAACGTCAGGGTCTATGGGACGAAAATGTGTGGCGTGGAATAGTGAACCATCATCTCATAGGAATTTTTTTCACAGAAGGAACACTGGATTCTCAAAAGTATGTCAACCTCCTAACATACGAACTTCCACTGATGTTAGAACACCTTCCACTGGAGACTAGAAGGATCATGTGATATCAGCATGATGGTTGCCCAGCGTATAGTGCAAGACGTGTCTTCACATATTGTTTCAAAATCGTTGAATTAGACGAAGCGGACCTGTACGTTGGCCTACTCGTTCACCAGACCTGATTCCTTTAGATTTTTCAGTGGGAAATTCTAAAATACCCTTTTTTTGAAAGGTATACCGACTATAACGTAAGATACGAAACAACGCATTACCGCTGCCTGTTCTGAAATTTCTGCTGAAATGCTAGGACATGTGCAACAATATTTACACGACAGACTGGAAGCTTCTGTTGTAGCTTGTGGTCTTCATTTTTAACACAACCCGTGGAGGACAGTTTTATCTTTCTTCATGGAATTCACCGAATTTGTTTATTAAGATTTGTATTTATTAAGTGAGTGCTAATACTTGGTAAACTATTTTAAATAAATGTACACGATGTAAAACTCAATTGTTATCACTCAAGTAGTGAATAAAAAAGTCTTGCTTTCACGTGATTGTGTGAATCCAATTCAGGAAATGCAAATACATGGTGTTTGCTTGTGTTTTTGTCGACAGTTCAGACAGTGTAGGTCTTGTCACAGCAAAAGATTAGTAAAGTATAGATAATTCTGAAAGCATTTTATAACCACCAGGTACAGTGGGAACATATAGTGTTATTATCTGGTCACTCTGCTACGTGTTTTGGTCCGGTTCATTGAGCTTGATAGTTACTTGTTTATATTAACAGTATATGCATGACCTACCACGTTATTTCTTGTTTACCAACTTAGGAAGAAATCTGTTGATTTTTATCATAGCGTAATTCTTAAAAACTGTGTGTTGTGTTACAGGCGTTAATTGTTATAGTATTTCATTTTGGGTATCTTGTAACTAACCTAGGAGATAACCTAGAATTATTATGTTAGGATGATGTAAAAATACTTCTTGGTTCACTGATAAATTGCCGGGATTCGGTTATAGGTTAATCACGGTTAATTGAACAGTTCAAATATACAGCTTAAAATCTGCTTTCTGTCGATTTTGTATCCTTCCACCGCTTGTAAATTTAGAATCGTGCCCTAACCTATTTCTATGCTCTATTTAAAACGTGCACTCTTGTCGAAATGTGCTCAAATAATCGTGAAATGCCTATAATACCTATAATATTACTCAAATATAAAAAATTGAATTTAAATAAATTTTGCAAATATGTGAAATAAAAGGAAATGGCGTGAAAATAATTAATTTAATTCTACGAACAAATTAAATAAAAAGTACGGAAACCTCTCTTTGAATTTTACAACGAATTGGAATGTATGACATTATTTGTTTGATACATGATTACAAACAACTGAAACCAAAAATATGCAAGTATTTCTTTGACACACGATTATATCAACCCTCTGATTCTGCTCCCCGTGTTTCTGCTGTTTACTCGAAAGGCTGCAATGTTTCATCCACTCAATGAAAAAAAAATAACAATTCGTAACAATTTTGCTTTCCATACAGTGTCTTGTTCTTGTAAGAGTTTGGACAGTCTTAGAAAATAAACGTTTTGAAGGAACAGAAGTTGCAACGGTGGTATGAAGTTTTGTCAATTTGTTACAAAGTTCCTTCCATATGTTTCCAGAATAGCAGGGGATTATGCAGAATTTTTGTAGCTGGCACACCAAGATATAGAGAAAGTTCAGAATTAATCTGAGATGGTTGTGGAACACTTTGATTTCTTCACGTTTCTCCAATTCTTCTGTAAATTTTTTGCGCTCACTGAAGATTCCCTGTCCAAAAGATGATGTCTGAATTACTTCTGAAGCGGAGTGTGAGGATTCATTATCTTATAGTTATGTAACTGTTTTTAATCAAACAGCTAATGTAATTTACATGTTTAGAACAAGTCACGAAATTTTTTAAGTACACTTTTTTAAAACCTAGATCCAAAACTGTAGCCACAGTAAGAGGATGTACTATTTAAGCTGTGTGTCCAAAATTTTTTTAAATCTCCTACAATTTCTTTTAGTGATGTCTTTCCACCTGCCTAACAAGGTCAGTGTTGTTTTACTTGTCAAGATCTATGATTGCTTCTGGGATGGCCAAGCCACTTGTGAGGTATTGTCCACCAATGTGTCCTGTACTGACTGAAGTACTGGCAAATTTACATGATATCTCAATATCTGAGGCAGTGGCCATGTGTGGTGCACTTGAGTTGCGATTCACGATCTCATTAATATACGGTCGAATTTCTAAAAATCTCTGAATCATATAAAAACTGTGAGTTCCAGTGAGTGAGAACAGATTGAATAAGTTTCTTTTCATCTCTTTTCCTCAATCCGCCACTAGTCACTACACAGTGTTTGAGCCATGTAACGTTTCTGTTAATTTTTCCAATCAAAGTTGATATTTGTTGTGTATTTTCTATGAGCTTTTCTGCAGCCAGGTTGAGTGCGTAGGCGAAAAATGGAATGCATTTATTCAAGCCAAATGCAATTTCCAGTGTTTTTCCTATGTTTGCAGCGTTGCCAGTAATAACTGTTGTTATTCTATCTTGTACAATGCCCCAATCGTTGCAAATTATTTTTTAGTTGGTCAATTTGCCCAGTGTGTCGTTCTTCCGGAATATAAACGCCAACTGCACCACTAAATAATCGCTATGGACAATCATCATAGCAGTGGACTGTTAAGCTAATAAAACTGCGTGTTTGTAGGTTTGTCCATACATCTGTAGTTAAAGAGTACACTCTTTGTTTTCAAGCTTAGCCTTCATAGCAGATGAAGTTCATTCTATTTCTCAATGATCATACGTTTATTGTTTTACGATATAGGGTAGTGTAGAATAGAGAGATGGTTTTCATCTGTTTTACCTAAGAGTCTGAATACGTACTAAATATTCTGTACTTATGCTATCTAACGCATCAACAAAAAACTTTTTAAATATGGGGATTGCGGTGGTTTATTTGGTAGACCATTCGCCTCCCACCAAGGTAAAACGGGTATGATTTCCGGCGGGGCCACCCCCGGATTTTCGTATGAGGGGATCATGCCGGACGATGTCACTAGTTGGCGGGCTTTCTCGGTAACCTCCCATTTACCCCACCCTTGCATTCCGACGCTGCTCCATAGTCACCTCCCCTCACCGTCATCGGCTCTCACGACCTCAGTGTTGAAAGCCACCCAAAAATTACACTCACTCATGTATGTGTTAACTCATTATTTGACAGAATTATGATCACTGGAGAATCATGAGAAACTTTTCTTTAGATCGAATGACTAATATAGGAGTGATCATTTAAACTATTGTAGTGCCAAGAAATATAAAAACAGTAAGTATATTCCAAAGAGAAAGTCGGTAAGCGTAACTACTTGCAAAATATAGGCAATTATACTTCTAGCGACTTTTATTTACAGGAGAGTAATTACCGCCATACAACAGAAAATATAGTAGAGTGTAGAACGGGAGCGTACGGCAGCACTGATTATGAAGTACGAGTGTGTAGTTAAAATCTTGCAAAATGGTATGCATGCAATGATAATTTTGTTTAAGATGAGGGAGGAAGCAAGGGATATAAACTGAGACAATATATAAGCTGGAAGTTGGGGAAAATATTAACTTCACGTATTAAATTCAAGCATAATCGTGAAAAACGCATTATAACTAAGATTTATGGTGAATAGATACAAAGATATACAAAGGGCGGTTTTTAAAAAATTAAGTAAAAGAAAATGGCAGAAATTTAATGTCTACCAATTAAAGTTCACTTTAGAATAAAGTTAAGATATTACAGGAAATTTGAATTACCGCTGAAATATATCCCCAACAAGAATCGATATCCTAGTAGATTCGTGGAAAACAGAGACGGGTGGGTTGTGGCCAAATATGACAAAAGAGATGAGTTGTACAGTATACATTTGAGATTTATATTGTAAAACATCCGTCTCTTGCATACAGTCAAGAGGTACTTGAAAACGGCGGTAATTAGTGCAAAAAATAACTTACGTCTGTCCAGCAATGGTGCCCAGAAAGCATGGCTTTGCAGTGACTCTATAGCGATACATTCCATAAATACGCAACTATATTACTTTGTGGCAAGAGTGGTTGGAAGAAAAAATGAAATCCTTATAGTTTGTTTGATTCGTCTACTTACGGAAATGGCCTGGCAGGGCGCGACATCAATGTAATTGACAGTATAAACAGCGGGCTTGCGGGACCCAACACACCGCATGTGTGGTGGCGGCGTGCTGACCAAAGCAGCCTGGTCGGCGGCAAGGACCCAGGTGTTTTCCGTCGCGAGTGTACGCCGATCCGCCACACGTGAGCTGCGGTGTCCAGGGACGTATAAAACACACGGCGCTGCGATACACACGCTCCCGCTAGTTATTACGGCGATAAAAGCAATCTTCTGATTTATGCGGCTTCTCCCGTGGCGGCCCAAAGCCGCACATTTGTTTAGCGCTGAATTATCCCGGAAAAGTTGCCGCTCTATATTTAATGCCACGTTAAAATTTCTGCTCGTGGCTTGGAGAGGATGCAAAATATGGTTCGCGCGGATTTTTCAACTTTAGTGCACACTGCGCGTTTTTCAAAAACCAGGTGCATTTCAAAGGTTTCTAAACGACCACAAAGGTAAAAAATGTCTTCATGGCAGTCTTTGAAAAACATAATTTTATATAGTAAGGAAGGTAACTTGCCACATACCCCCCAATGGTGCCGCATAACGGAAGAGTTGGTACGCAAGAAATTTCTTTGCACTTCTACACGCCTCTTGTGACCTGACATCTCTTTTCGCGTGACGCATACGGAAGTATAACTACGCAATAACCGCTTAGCTAAAAAATTACCAAAACGTTTATAATTTTTTTGAAATAGAAGATGCGACCAAAAAATAAGATCAGGAAGTTTGTGTTAGTGAAGGCGCCACACAATAGAGTTGGAATTTTAGTTTGAAATAGTAAGAATGTATTAATTTTATTTTATATCAATTCATTTCTTTTGAATTTTCTGTCTGGCGAACTATCTAGGACTTGGATAACTAAAAATCGTAGCAAATTAGGAGAAATAACAGAAAAACTTGTGGAACTGGGCAATAAATAAAAGCGCATGTTTTCAGTTTATTCAGTGGCGCATTTCTCAATTATTAAGGTTAACTTACTTCACAGACTTATCAAAGTCTATGTAAAATTTGTGTCATAGTTAAAACTTAAGGTCACTTTACATATTTATTACGTAATTGGTCAACTTCTGCATTTAATTTACTTCACTAGAAAGCTTAATATTTTCACGTTCGTACGATCGTAATTTGCATTTAAACGTTATCTGCACCCAGTGTCAATTGACTATCACTCTACCAACTTAACCAGACCACCCAACAATGCCAAATAATGTATGACCTAACGCCTCACAAGGAGGAGAATATGATTCTATCCGAACACGAGTTGGCACTATCTAGTGTTTCACAATTAAACCTCTTTGTTTACCTTCATCATATCAGACGTCGGTGACAAAAGCTTGACCCCTGTCTACATCCAATGACTTTTTTACAAATCTATGTTACCAAACCAATGTACCAACCTTCTCACCAGATAATCTCATCGACGTCTACGACACGACAAAAACTCCCACCACCAACAACACTTTTGTACAAGTTCCGTAGAACAAGAGTGTCTAGCCTGCTGTGAGCTACGATAAGCCTTAATAAATAGGACGCAACAAAAGTTATTTACGAACTGTAAATAAATAAAAAATAAATTTGGTTAAAAATTACAAAAATTAAATTTAGTATGTGGGGCAGGTAGCAAATATATCTAAAGAATCGGTGATACGTTTGTAATCATTAAAAATTAGTCTCAAAATTATAGGTTAAGTGTTCTCATCTGCGTGTATTTTCGTTACTCCTTAAAAACATTTACACTCTTAAATTAAATAGAGCTAGTATAAAAAAAATGTACATATACGATGAAAGAATTTTTCACACATCACGAAGTAGAGATCTATTTTAAAAATGAGTTAAATTTAGATGCGGGAATGCATTAACAGTAACGATCATTTACAATAATGCAATAAAATGAAAATTTTAAACAGTCTGGCACGAACCAGCTACACACAATATTACATAACAACGTATGAGCATTCCATTTTACCACTGATGAAGTTAGCTGCACGATTTCAATATATATCGTACTCGTTGATGTTAATTAAAAATCTTTTACTACCTTCATGACTATTTCTTTTGACGATTGACACAAGTTTTTAAATTTTCTATATAATATTTCTATGCAATTTTCACATGTCTTAAAGTAAAAACAGAAATTTAAATTGAATATTGTTCAGTTACTTTGTAGACTTGGAAATGTGCTGTAGGCATATGTATACAATACAGCGACCTAAAAATTATAATGAAAAATACCAATTCCTTTAGTAGGCAATAAATAAGGAATGTATAACATTTAAATATTAATAAAATGTTTCAATGGCTTTCTGAACAACAAGTGACATACGAAAAAACGACTCATCAGTAACAGTGCCGCATTAGCCACGTAGCAAGAGTTAGCAAATTCTACGGGCCCCGCGCCTCGGGGGCCTCACTCCTTCGTGCAAAAAAAAAATAATCTTATCAAGTAGGTAAGATATGGTATACCACACACCGTCCAATGGAAAGACGTAGTAGTTATTCAAAAAGTCAGCGCTCGCCACACCAAATACATTTTACGAGTATATTATGTTGCAAGTTGGCAACACCACAGTACTTAGAGAGGAATCCCGTAATATTGTTTTCGAGCTGTCTGCTATTCGTATAACCCAACCATTTAGAATTGTTTTCTATTGATTACTAATAAGAAAGCAACTAATGGACATTTAATTTTATAAGTCTACTATTAAAGTCAATCGTTTCTTCCATTTTAAATTTATTTTATTTTTCTTTGGTTTGATACGAGCCATCTAGAGTGAAGGTTTTTTGTTTGTTTCGGACAATTTTTTT
Source organism: Clitarchus hookeri (assembly GCA_002778355.1). NCBI lineage: Eukaryota > Metazoa > Arthropoda > Insecta > Phasmatodea > Phasmatidae > Clitarchus > Clitarchus hookeri. Next base: position 101,606 of record NQII01001010.1, read on the forward strand.
TTACATTGTGTTGCAGTTTCACAGTTCTTACGTTCATTTTGTGTTATTGTTTTGTTTGCTGATCACTGTAGGCTAATACAATATCAAAGCACACGTAGTGTGCCTGAAATGTACACATTGTGATTGTAAAAAATATTATGAAATAAATAAATTTTTGGAAAAATTTTATGTTACACATTTGGCGTATCTTTCCTGGTATTTAAATATCGGCTTCATAATACCTGTATATTTTAACAGAAAAATGTACTGTTCATTTACGATTTACGCTTTTGTGCCAAAGCTTAGGCTCAGAGATCTTCCAAGGTTATAAATAAACTGTTAAAGTTTATTTTATCCCCGTAATTAATTTTATATCAAAACTGTATTTACGACATTTCATGTTTTCATATTTTTAAGAGCCTTGGTTTTGAAGTTAAAATATTTCGCCCCTCTTCAGGCAGTACCTCAGAAATGTTGAGTGAATTTTTCTTTCATGAGAGGCACATTTTTCCTTATATAGTGCCACTTTCAAGCTTTCCTTTAATCTGAGTAATTTATTTCCTTATCTTTTAAGATTTTCTTTCCCAGAATTATATGATGAAAGCTTCGTAATATTTTGCGGGAAGCATATTCTTACGCTCTGCACGCGTTACACTGTAATCGTGGTTATAAATTAGATCATAATACTTTTAATGTTCAACAGACTGATTTATCGGCTATCCTGTAGTAAACTTGTGCTGCCTGCATGCTAAACTAGAACGTAAGTACAGTAGAGTTTCTGTTTGTAAGCGTTTACTTACCTAATATCGTCATGGCAGTCATTGCCCTTATTTCCAAGTAGGCTAGCGTTCCCAGGCGTTTAGAAACGGGCGTGAGTTCGACTCTGAGCTGAAGCATTAAATTCCCAAATTGTCCTTATGTGGTTCATGGTTAACCAGTACACAGCAGTTATCCTGTCCCTTTCCTGTTACACGGTATCATAAGGTTAAATGACGCCTTTGCCATGGGATTTATTTGCATTATGACGAAAGAATGGGCCCAGTTTCTCACATAGTTAATATGCAATTCATTGAATAAGAAGTAAATAATTATTTGAACAATTCATATAAATAAATTTACATAAAACACTACACAAAGAGAAAAGTCAACAAAATACGTGTTCGCATAGGGCCAAAAATTTATTTAGTTGCCCTAAAAAATAATTTTGTTAAATAAACAGCATTTGAAAAAAAATAATTGGTTCTTTTAAATAAAAAAACGCTTGAATGAACCAAACCTCTGTATTGGACCAAAAGAACTGAATGGCTGTCAACACAATATTTGGTTAAATCAATTGTATTGCCCCATCATCTAATTGTCTTCGTTCAAAATAACGACTGGAGAGTTTATTTGCATTTTTGGTTACAATTAGGATAGTAACAGTGTTCGTTAGTGCATTATAGCTTTGTAAATGTATAAACATACAAATAAAACAAGTTAAAGAGGAATTAAAAAAGTAAAGCCAAAAAGTAATTATTTATTTGCGCATGTGGGCCAGGATGAATGCACTAAAAAAGATTCTATTTTCATAAGTAACAATTTAAGCTGAGGTAGTTGTGGCGTTTCGCACGGGCGCAACTAATATACGTTTGAATCTCGGTGACGTTTAATTTCTTCATATTAACCGAAACTATTCAATGTACGTAGAGTCAAACAAATCTTTAACAGCCCCAACATTATCTATGTTTGGGGCAACCAAGTATGAAGGAAAAAATAATTTGGTTTCAACAACAAAATATTTATTTGCAGTTGTAGAAATAATTATTTTGGTTGCGCAAAACAAACTTTGTTTGATTTAAAAAAAAAAACATTTTCTCTAAATATCAACCATACATTATGCATGTAAAGTTCACTATATTTTTGCAATGTTAATATTTTAATGTAAGTTTAAATTTAACTCATTAGAATTGCTGTCTTGAGGTTCGCAATATTTACTTGAATTACAAAATGGTGTGTGGCAAGACAACGCCATCTAATTGTCCGTGAAACATTACAAGGGATTTCACATGTGTCACGAAGGTCCAAGTTAATACATAATCCTCCGAAAGTTTCCCAAGTCAACGAATAGTCTTTGCACTACGTTTTCCTGTTTGAACTTTGTGTGGAAAATAAGAGCGTTTTGCACCTGTGCTTGACAAGCTTGGCCAACAGCTCTAAATACTTTCTGGGAAACGGCAACCTTTTTTTGTTCTATGTAACAGTATCCGTGTTTATCTATTTCACTTTATGTGCTTAGAAATGATAAATATAAAGCTTTTGGTGTCCTCCGTCGTCATTTTCCCAACGAATATTTCTTTTGTATATTCATATTTCTCATGCATTCCGTAGAAAGAATTAAGTCAATTATCACAAGTGAAACGGCAAAAAAAACCTTAACTATAAATCAAACGAGTACATAATGTATATATAGATACACCCAGTTAACTCTGGTCGCCACAATGAAATAACACAGCTGAACACAGCCCGCTTCGATCAACAACAGTCGAATTCTTTACATAAACATACTCTGCATTTACTTATGTTGACTACAAGTACCATTATCTATCTTTTTATTTTTGTGTCTGTTTAAGGACATATTTTAATATATCTTTGCCATGAAAAGAGCGTTCCAGTGGCATATATGCGAAATAATATTTCATTCGGTCAGTGTAAGTCATTTCTCTCTATATGGTATGCACTTCCTTGTCAAGGCAAAGCATTCCAGTGAAGGTTTTTTCAAAGTCTTCAACTCCATAGCTAAAGTAAAAAAAAATATTATAAAATTATAATTTAAACCCTTGAATGAACTTGCAGACCTATAATCAGTGAGCTGTGAAACCTGTTATAAAGTACAAGGACTTGTTATATACTACTTATTAAAATTTTTAATGCGTAGTTTATAACATTCATATCACTTCGTAGTATTTAACTGGAGTATAACATTCATGTTATTCTTCTTTTGCCAAACAAATGAAAGTACTTGAAAAGTAAACATACTTAATAGTTTAGAATGTTAATTACTCCTAGTAAAAAGCGACAACTTGCTTTTGTGTTTTACAGAATAACTGTTAATTATAGGAAACGCAAAAGCCGTAAGTGTGAAATACTTATCCGTTAGATGCAAATTTCACTGTTTCACATAATTTATATGCTTATCATAAATTACCAGACTCGAACAACTAGTAGTAGTTATAGCTGTACTCTATTACTGCGTATCCAGTACGTGGAACTATTACATTGCATAAATTTCCGAAGAAAATACACTACGGTACGTTAATTCAGTGACGTGCACAAACGATATTTAGGATACAAAGCGAATAATTTGGATCCATCGTCAAACATTCTGTGTAATGGTGTTATCACTCGCACACATGGCTGCTAACTTAAGGAATGCGCGGATAAATTTACTTTCTCTCAGCTCTTGGTGCACGCTATCTGTGGTATCACCTCAATAAGGTGCCACGAAATTGCAATTACTAGTAGGAACGGTTCGTTTCCAGTGAGCGACCGCGTTGGAGTAGCGCATTGAACGCTCGCCCACTACCAAGACGAACCAGGTTTGATTCTCTGCGGGGTCGCTGCTGGATTTCCGCATGTTGGAATAGTGAATGACGATGCCGTTGTTGAGCGGGTTTTCTTGAGGATTTCCATTTGCACCCACTCTCGCATTCCGGATGCTACTTACTCACCTCGCCTTAACCTCATCGACTGTCAAGATCCCGATATTACGAGCCGACGAGACCTCTCCACGCTCTCGTTCCCAGCTGTCACCGGTGCATCTATCTGCTCAAGTCGAATGGAGCTCTCCCGCGAGTCCTCGCAGGGAAAGTGTAAATGAACTTCCTGCGACGCCGGTATCGGGCCAGGCACAAGGAAGGCTCGAACGTCGGATCCTGCTGAGGAAGGAACCCCTCCGGCCTTCTTTCCTCGCTCCTCGTCCCTCGGACACGATAGTCACGCAACCACCCCTCCTTTACCATCCCCGGCTTCCCGCGAAGCTCCCAATACACCCGGAACACCCTCCAGCCATCGTGACCCGTATACACAAGCAGCGCGTCACACAGTACAGCACTCAGGTTCGCTACCCTCACGATCCAGATGTATAGGCACGTTGCTTGGGGGGAAATATCTTACATTGGAAAAGTTTTGAAATATACGAAAGTGCCTCAGTAGCAGCCCCACAACATACTGTAGTCTCCATGGAAAACTACATGTACCACATCCTTGCTTAACATCACCTCCTGATATATTTTAATATATTTTAGCTACACGTACGCTTGTATACATTTCCTGAACCCATATTACTTTCAACACAGGCCTTTAGCATAATACCTTGCACCGCAATACAATGTGCATATATAGAGCATCAGGAATAGGTCAAAAATGTTTTACGCTAACACAATTTGCTCACAGAGTTAGTAATTGCTTATTATATAGTTGTTCTTTCTTGGTATTCTATTTTAAACTTCAAAAAGCGTAATATTTTTGTTTCAAAATTTTAAACCTCTCGAAGCATTGCCGAACGTACACCCTAAATAGCAATCGGAGATAATAAAGCCAAGAAATTTAAAATTGAACGAGTTTATTAAAAGGCAAGTTGATTAAGAGAGTGAAGGCCCTGTATTAGACGGTACTGTTATTTCAACAGGCCATTTACAGCAGCTACTGTCATTAATACAACTACAATTGACGGACTTGTCCAAGAGGCTCGACGAAGGATAATACACGACATCGCTAGCAACAGAGGTCTTTCATATATCACCATTCACCACATCACTCACGACTAGCTCCACTATAGAAAAACTGAGTGCTAAAATGATTAAATATACATTACTTTGATGAAGAGAAAAACATCAACCAACTAATTATCTAACCCGTGATGAAACATGCGCTCATAATTACATGTCTGAAATAAAATATTATTTATTCTATGGGATAAAGGCATGTGACACCACAATCTAGAACGAAATGTCAAAGCAACTTCCTCTGCCAGAAAAGTCATGGCCATTGTGTTCTGTACTGCACAATATCTGCTTCAGCTAAAGTTCCTACAGCATGGAGAAAACATCTCAGCCTATAGGTAATACGAAAACTTATTAGCTAGGTCGTATACCGAGAGGCGATACTCTTCTTCACAAAAATCCTAGACCTCACGCTGCAGAGGGAACACAGGAACTACTGTGTCCTTTAACTATAAATTATTTTACCATCTTCCTTACAGTCCGGATTCGACACCATCCGATTTACGTTTGTGTTTGACCACTTAAGACAAAACTTGGCAGAAGGAGGTTTAGGGATGATGTCTTGTGTTCAGGAAGATGTCCGAGATTATTTGAAAGATTAACATACTTCTTCCTACAGAGAGGGATCTTCAAGCATGTGCAATTCTGGAATCGCTGAATAAATCTGCCCAGGACGATGTAGAATAGTAAGATTAAGTGTGTCGTTCAACACTACAAATATCAATTTTGCTAAATTTACACCTACAGCTTTAAGCACCATAGGAAGCATTACTTACTGATCCATCCTTAACCTTATGTATTAAATGTAGCCATCTCATATAATGATACAACCGGCAGCATTTTCAGTCAAATGACTGTCAAGAAATACATCATATTAAAAAAAAAAAATTTATTCGCAGACATATTAATAAGCTTAATATAATTTATAAAGGACTAAGAAATTTCGTCTATATATAATGACTCAGCCTTTTCTTAAAATCTGGAATAGAGAACCACATACGAAAACCATCCTCAATACAGTCGAGCGGGACTGAACACACGATCTTCCGTATGTGTTTAAAGTATGCCATAGTAGTTATACCTATCTTGAGAGAAACTGTGTAGGGACCCACTTTCTGTTACAGTCGGTATCATCCGAAGTCGTTACGACGTATGACTTCAACGGTACGCTGCTATAAACAGCAAATCGTCAGCCCCTTCAAGCGCTTGCCTTCCATGCCCTGTGTTCCGGAGTCCATGTTTATGCAAAACAGTGAATCCCTCACACACAGCTTACACATACAGAAATTCTTCTGAAGTGCATACGTTATCTTGTGGTACAAAATAACCCTTTTCCAGGATATGTTCAATACTGGTGTGCTCATGGGGAGCAGCTGTGTTTCAATCAAATTCTACGCATAGATAAAATAGTTAAACAAATTTGCTTTTACGATAGTAATCCGTGTACAGTCCGTATTAAAAATATACAGTTGACCGTAGAATAAAAGTAATAAAAAATTAAAGTAAATTTTTTTTACCAGCCAAATAGGTTTACTTGCAATAAACAATTATCAGTGTGTAGGTGCCATCACAGAGGCACATAAATGGGTACAGGCACAGGACATTGCAATTTGTATACAGAAAATATCTGAATATTGTACCACAACAAGTATGTATCGCAAGGGACCAACACTTGCAGGATGCTTTTAGTATGCTGTTGGGCCACCCACAGAACGGAGAAAGGCGGCGATATTGTCTGGCATGGAGGCAGCCAAAGTTCGGATGTCCTCCTGAGGAAGACACTACCGCAGCTGAAGCAACTGACCCTCCAAATCCACCGCAGTTGCCGCTGGCCAAATTTGCCGTCCAATCTCGTCCCAAAAATTCTCAGTGGGTGAGGGAGCTACGGTGATGTTGTGATTAGACTACTCGAATCCCACCAAGGCATACCGTGTTCGAATATCGGCGGGGTAATCCCCGGATTTTTGCATGCGGGAATTGTACGGGACAATGCAGCTGGTCAGAGGATTTTCTCGGGATCTCCGGTTTCCTCCACTCTAGCATTCTGAAACTGCTCCATTCTCACATCTCTTCACCCTCCTCAGCTCGCAAGACCTCAATATCAAAAGTCGCCCAAATCTCTTCACACATTCACTCAGTGGGTGAGAGGTCTGGGGAGCTTGCTGGTCAACGTAACATGTTGACATTTCGAAGGCAGGCCATATATACCCGTGATGTGTGAAGTCGAGCATTATCTTGCTGGACAATGTGGTTGCCAAGATTCACCAGAAAGGGTGGCAGAATTTCTTTGGCTTATCGCCGCGCCATCAGGGTTTCTTTAATCACCGCTAGTGAGATTCGAGAATTGTGAGAAACGACACCCTACACTATTACACCTCTCGCTGGGGCGGTGTGCAGCTCTAGCACGAAGCATGGATTACGGCGCTGGACAGAACGTCTCCAGACTCGAATTCGGTGGTCTTCTGTATACAGACAGAATCGTAATTCCTCGCTGGACAGCACTCGCCGCCAAACCGCAAGCCTCTACATTTTCCGTTCTCGGCAGAAGGTCGAACGTGCTCGCCGATGCTTAGGTCGTGATGGTATAGGCTATTTATAGTAAAGTGAGCAATTTCGAAAGCCCTCTAATTTAGAATCATCGCTAATAAATATGTTTTATTTTAGCCTTAGACATTAAATTTCGAGTGAGGTGAACTACACTCACTGTGTTTATTACTTCCATTGCAATATTCATTTTAAAATGTGGTTAAAGAATGAAACATGGCTGAAAGGAAACAGTAAATAGGGACTCAAAAGTGCTCACCTTACCGTGGACAGCATATATATACATATATACACGTCGTAAAAGACGCCGCGATGAGACATCCCGCTCTGTTAAAAGCGAGGATGTGGTACTGATGGACAAAGGCGTATCGCCAGCCACCGTTACATGTCCCTGGATGGTGGGCAGCAACTTCCGGGGAGTGCTTACAACATCTCACACGATGAAAATGTAAGTAGTTAGATATAGGTGGTTCAGCGCCACCTGGATGCTGGATAGGGACAAGGAAACTGTCATATTGGATGATATCACAAGGCCATTTTTTTACTTTTTTCTCTCGGAACTTCTATTTTCCTTTCAAAAATAGCCAAAATCGTCAGAATTTGCATCAAAATGTTCCCAATTTCCCTCTAAACCGGTTACATTTTTCATGAGAAATTTGTTTTGCTCAATGTGGATGACTTTTGCAGAATTTCTGCTGATGAATCCACAATGCAGCTTAGTGACTCCTTTTTGGGGAATAAGTAGTGAGGAGTAGAGTGTTTACCTTGACATTCTCGCTCTATCATTCCATGCTAGCATCATCCATCTTGTCTGAAGAATGTTCGAGTATATTGCCCCATTAAGTAACATCTGTCATTATGCTCTGTCATTCAAACTTGATTTTCCCATATTATTCCTGGTCTCCATTCACCTGGCTTCCTGGCATCATGGCAGAGACAAGACTCATGCTCAGCCGTTCAATTTGGTTTTCTCATATTCCTTCTGGTCACCTTTCACCTGGCATACTGCCAGGACAAGTCTCGTGATCTGTCACTCCACCTTGGTTTTCTCATAATCCTTCTGGTTTCCTTTCACCTGCTATCCTTGGGGGACAAGTCTGATGCTCTCCAAATTCATAGCATAGTCATCGTCCCCGACGATGAACAGGGCCGCAGGGTCAAGCACATCCTAAGCCCACTTATAAGCATAATTGCCCATCATTTCCCACCCACTGGTGCTATAGGCATCATATTCATACCATAAACATTTCCTCTTATGAAGAACAGGGAGTTAGGTTCAAGTAAAATTTAAGGCATCTTATAAGTCTAGTTGACCGACATTTCTCATCCACTAAACCTATAGTCGTCAAATTCATTACATAGACATCGCTAATAATGAACAGAATGGTAAAGTCAAGTACGCCCTAAGCCTTCGTAAAGCATAGCTGGCTAACATTTTCAACCAACCAGGGGAACAAATGGCATCGTAATTTCATCGAAGATGGCGGCCAGATCGTCCCTTTGTCCCCATCCAGCAGCATCCAGGTGGCGCAGAACCGGCTATTTCCACCTAATAATGTTCTGTCTGCTAGTGGTCCTCCGAGTTCAACCTGGGACTTATCGACGTGTGTGTGTACCATCCTTTTTCCACTGCATCCAACATCGACTCACAGTGTAGGCGGAACGGTTAAAGTTGCTAGATGTGGGCCGAAATATCAACCTGCCTCTCGGAGGCCGATGATGTGTCGTCTCTCAAACTCATCCAACTGAGCAAATGCTTGTTGAATGCGCCACCTGGGCAAACTGCGTGGTCACTGAACTTGGTTCTGTGGCTCAAACTGCGACTAAGGCTTTACTAGGTGTCTTGCGTCTATGAATGATGGAAGGACGTGTATGCCCCCTAGTGCCACATACTCGCAAGCAAACTGCATTGAACGCAAGTGGGACAAATGTCACGCTATAACGATACTGCGCTGCAGCCTTCGTTATACTGGCGCTATCTGGTCATGGTGATCAATTTTTTTTGGCAAATGATTGTTTAGTTGAATCAGTTAAATAATTTTGTTCGTTATTCAAGTAAAACTCTGTCTTAATTATGTCAGATTATCCTGGCGTATTGAGAATACGTCGTTTAATTGCGAAATGTCTGACCAAATTCATTACAGAACTAAAAGTACTGATAAAAATGAGTCTGCTTTCCCCTAAATGGGTGCAAATAAATTTTAGTGAAGTTCTTATAAGCTTAAACGGTAGGTAGGTATTAACGTGTCATTGGCAGTAATATCATTAGAGATGAAAACAGAAACATGTAAAAAAATACCATGGTATTTAAAATACACGAGCGACTTGCCCGGGAATCCAATTATGAAAAACCTGTAAAATTAAGCTAACTTGCAATTAACTTCATCATGAAGGTAGAATTTGGAGCATCAACTTTGGGCTGTAATAAGTCTAATGTTTTGAATGATTGGGTTCACTAACCTGAAATATTTACACTGCCATAATTTTGAAAACAAGTTTCTGAGCCACTAAAACACATCGTTTACATGGCTTACCATAACCCTACTTGTGTGAAGAATTTAGTGGAAATGGGTGGATTGGTTCCCGAGAAAAGGCATAAAAATCTGATTTTCTTAATAGGTGCTAGCTTAAAAAACTGTACAAATTATGTTATTTATGCTACGTATCTATTAGATACAGTCAGTATATAAAGTTTTATTGAATTTGGTTAAATTGTTAAAAAGATATTCTAAATTTATCTAAATATTTATATTGCCACCATTTTGAAAATTAGTATGTGACCCCCATTTAAATCATGTAACTTTTAATGACCATCTGCAGGTGTGAATATCATGTTGAAATTAGTTGAATTATTTCTGAAATATGGAAAAATGTAAATTTTACTCATGCGACCCTACTTTGCAAAAAATCTGAAAATCAAAATATTTCTGTATGCATAAATTATGTTTCTAATTAATACTGTCTGCATACCAAATTTAGTTGAATTTTGTTCAAACGTTTCAAAGATACATAAAAATTTGTCAAAATTATTTATACAAACCTCATTAAATTGCGTGAAATTTTGGTATGAATCGGTTTATCGATCCTCGAGATATGCTATAAGACCTCTATTTTTGACGTGACGACCTTCATAAATGGAAGACAAAAAGATTATGTATTAGCAAGTTCCATGATTGTCACATACACAATACACAAAGTTAAAAATAAATCAGTTTCATAGTTTAGTATATATATCACAATAGGCTAAAATGCTTATAAAGGCGCAATTCACACACTAAGAGACTTACACACTTAAAAAATATAATATAATATAGCCTACCACAGTACAACGTCTTCACCAAATTTGAAAGAAAGGGTGATTGTTTCCCGTGATGCGGCATAAAAGATGTATAATTACACGAGGGGTTATTTTACAAAATGGCGGAGTAATTAGGCTTTGAATGGAAAATTTTGATGAATATAAGTGACACTGTCAGCAAACAAATTTAAGTTAAACATTTTTTTGCAGTTTTGCATACAACTCTAGCTAAAATGTTTTTATAGCCACCATTTTTTATTATATGTATCTGACCCTCTCAAAGTTTATCAGTTTACATGGTCTGTGATTGTGCTACTTGTTTGCCAAATTTGCTATAAATTGGTTATTTCTTCGGATATATCATGTAATTTTAATATTCTCTGTCATAATAATTTACAAAATGGCGGACAAAAGAGATTTTGTGTGATCACATTTGATGGTAGTAATGTATGCAAGCAGCAAAGAAAGTTTCATTGGATTTAACTACATGGTTTCAACGATTTAACATATAAAACTAAAACAGTTAAATGGTGTCCATTTGAAAATAAATAAGTGTATGACATACCTAAAAAAACGGCCGTTAACATTAACTACCGCAGTACTACTTGTTTGCCATATTTGGTAGTAATCGGTCAATTGTTTTCCAAGATATTAGACAACATTTTTTATTAATTAATGTAGTGCTATCTTCTTATAGACTGGAACGCAAGGGTGGTTGTTGTTTGATGTATATGATACTTGCATTATACACTGTAAGCGTACAAAATTTGGTTAAAATTGATCAAATGGTATGGTAGTTATACCAAATTAACCTAAAATTTTTGCCTTGCTACTATTTTGAAAATAAGTGCCAAATCTATTTGTTATATATATATTTATTACCTGGCATTTCATAGCATTTTTTACGTGCCAAATTTGGCAAAAATTGGTTGATTAGTTGTAGAGATATAATGCTAAATCTTAATTTTTTCATGTAATGCTATCTTCATAATGACAGACTAANAATTTTTTCATGTAATGCTATCTTCATAATGACAGACTAATCACAATATTCACCTCTGAATTAGGTGCTTACACCTTGCGCTGTCTGAATACACAATTTGGTTTAAATCGTTTGAATTTTTTCCGAGATAAAANATTTCATAGCATTTTTTACGTGCCAAATTTGGCAAAAATTGGTTGATTAGTTGTAGAGATATAATGCTAAATCTTTATTTTTTCATGTAATGCTATCTTCATAATGACAGACTAATCACAATATTCACCTCAGAATTAGGTGCTTACACCTTGCGCTGTCTGAATACACAATTTGGTTTAAATCGTTTGAATTTTTTCCGAGATAAAANGAATTAGGTGCTTACACCTTGCGCTGTCTGAATACACAATTTGGTTTAAATCGTTTGAATTTTTTCCGAGATAAAACACATCATTCTAAATTATAAAATTGCTACCAATTTGAAAGTAAGTGCCCGCCGTGGTCGAAAACTATAAAAGTCAGGTGTCCTTACCTAGTATGTACTATGAGTGTACCGAGTTTCGGGATTTTATGTTTATGCTTTAAAAATTTAAAGAGTGTGTGGACACACACACACACTCATACACACACATTCACACACCTAGACACACAGGCAGAAAAGTGTTCACATAAGCCTATCTTTCCTACAGAAAGTGGGCTAGAAATCACATAGATTACTATTATTCAACGCTGTAATCTTTATAACCATCCTCTGAAACCAGTTCAGTATTCAAAATATAATGGGTTTTAATATTTATACTTTCAATATTATCAAATGTGAAAGAAATTTTTGCATTGCAGCACAAAATTTATAAGAATTTTTTACCTGCTGTGAACCGCTAAGATGTATTGAATTGTGTTGTTGAAAGAATTTAATGTGTTTTGTGCATGTATTCATATATGAATACGTTTAAATATAACTGTTCAAATATAACTTTTTAACGTTCCTCTCATTGGTGGCTGGCGAGATGTAGACCACTTCACCATCCCGTAAATCCCCCAGGAGGGAAACAGCATAAGCCAACTGTACAAGCATTTCTCCGAAATGAGAGCTGGCAGCATATTCGGAATAACTGCGCGGATAACTCACATACCACGGTCGGGATGTACCCTACAGCCACGCGAACCGACGGCAAAATTCGCTCGTCGTGTTAACCGAGCAGTTAAACACTGGGCTTCGCTAATTGCAAACACCTACCGTTCAGCTGCAGTACGCTTGGCTACTGCTGCATCTGTTTGACCTGACCAATATATATTTACGCATACGGCTGAATTTAATTTTAATATTGGTAGATGGACGCACTTAAGAGAATTCAGGGCGAGTTATAATCACGACATTCGTTAGCACACCAAAATAAATATGAGATATTTACACTTACCATCAGGAAGGTTATATATGCACGAGAGGAATTTGAAGCCTTATTTTTGGGACACACAACTACGCAGTGCACGCCAAACTCGATAACATTAATAAACACTTTTAAAATTTACTATCACATCGGACGTTGGTTCCAACGCCCTAGTAAAGAAATACATGTGCCACTGTGGCGTATCTTGTGAAAGGATGGAATTGTTTTTATCGCAGTATCGTAGACTATTTTTCTTGTAAGCAAGAAAATAATACACACGCTTTTTTTACTTGAATAAGTAAGCAAAATAATTTAGCACAGAAATATCCTCTTTGTAGTTTTTATTTGTGACCAAAAAATGTATTATGTACTATAGAATAGCGTTGATACCACAATAAATAACCGTCCTATGGTAATGCCAAGAATTAAAAAAATATATATTTCTGTGCTCATCTGGACAATACGAGCAAAATATGCAAATATTTTCTAAGATATTACAAGCAAATTACTCATTTTAACAATTGCTATACGTTTTATGTTTTACTAAGTATATCCCACTAATAAGGCACTTCAAATATACTTTTTTGTGATTTGCAGATAAAAAATAATATTTTACCCCCGTTGCGTCTTACACTCGGAATTACAATTTATAATTGAATTTTTGTGTGTCGGATTTAAATAAAGTACTTACAGTGGCCACATCTATCAGAATTTCAATTTGTAATTTAATTTGTTCGTGGCAAACTGTAATCAAACAAAACTTCCGAACACGGTTGTCCCCATGCAGAATAAGAATTTGGTAGGAAAATTGTGTTTGGTTGTTCTAAATAACCAAAACCATTAAAAGTATTTAAAAAAAATTCGTATAAATGATGCTCCTAAATGCATACAGTAAATAAATATCATGCAATAATATAAGATGAGATCATAAATAACATAGCAAGAATATATGCTCATCGGTTGTCATCCAACAATGCGATACAAAAAATTTNTAAGATGAGATCATAAATAACATAGCAAGAATATATGCTCATCGGTTGTCATCCAACAATGCGATACAAAAAATTAAACACTACAAAAAAATTATTTGCATAAAAATACGCCTAGTAAAAGAAATTAAAAAAATAGTTTTATACTACTGAGCTTCTTATTACTGTCATTTCTAGGGAACCATTAAACCGAATTAAACCAAATTTTGTAATCTTACAGAGCACTGTAAAATCATTCAATTTTGAAATTGATATTTATTTTGGTATGTCATTTCTAAAGATAGCGCGAAATGAAAAATAAATATGTTTCATTATGTCTCAAAAATTATTACACCAATTTTATCCCAATTTGGCACGTAAATAACACTATGCCAGGCCAAGTNTAAGATGAGATCATAAATAACATAGCAAGAATATATGCTCATCGGTTGTCATCCAACAATGCGATACAAAAAATTTAACACTACAAAAAAATTATTTGCATAAAAATACGCCTAGTAAAAGAAATTAAAAAAATAGTTTTATACTACTGAGCTTCTTATTACTATCATTTCTAGGGAACCATTAAACCGAATTAAACCAAATTTTGTAATCTTACAGAGCACTGTAAAATCATTCAATTTTGAAATTGATATTTATTTTGGTATGTCATTTCTAAAGATAGCGCGAAATGAAAAATAAATATTTTTCATTATGTCTCAAAAATTATTACACCAATTTTATCCCAATTTGGCACGTAAATAACACTATGCCAGGCCAAGTNTTTCATTATGTCTCAAAAATTATTACACCAATTTTATCCCAATTTGGCACGTAAATAACACTATGCCAGGCCAAGTAAACGTTAGTTATTGAACTTTATTAGGTAATTATTTAAAAAATGGCAGCCATACAAATGTTTTAGGTTTATTTGGTGTATCTACCAAAACAGTTTACCAATTACAAACAGATTTTGTATTCCGGAAGTATATGTTACAAGCATCATACATACCAAAACATAACAAATTTTGTAGACCATTTTGTAAGATAGAACCACACGAATATATAAGCTTTAAAGTCATATCTCAATAACCAATTAATCAATGCCTACCAAATTTGGTAAACAAGTACTACTGACGCAGATGACATGTGATAAGTTTTAAGCATGTCATACGCTTATTTTAAAAATTGCGCCAATATAGACTTTTTTTTTTAAGAATTCTGTATCGTCGAAATCATGCAATCGATTACAATTTAATTTTGTATGCTGGTAGTAGATATTACAACTATCAAATACTTCTTTATACATGGAGCATCTTTTGTCCATCATTTTGTAATACAGTTCCATGAGAATAAATACAACTTACATGACATACCTCAGTATAGAATCGGCAGATTCCTACCGATATTGGCAAACCGATTTTACTGATACGCTGCACTCCTGTGACACCCAAACAATTATGTTGAATAATTTGATTCACCCAAAACGTTGGTATAGTTTTCACTGGTTACGTTTCTTTAGTTACAGTGATTTCTGAAATATTTTTTGGCTCACTTTACCTGCGTATGTGATCTCCGAATTCCTGGATTCAATCCTGTTCCGGTATATCTTATAGATGCCCCAGCCATAAAAATACTCAATGCATATTAAAAACACGTCAGCACCCATTTATTTGGCAAGCAAATATCAAGCAAACTTTCCAAAAAATAACATTATATGGAGTTTTCTCTGGAAATAAATAAAAAGGTCATAAACTGCCAATTCATGTAAAACAATTAATGATCTAAACCAAAAATAAAGAAAATTAAATTTTCATTTTGAATTATGTATTATGATATTCATCGCTCTTATTCTTCAATCATATTCATTACCAACTCAGAAATAAATGATGTCTTATAATACAGCAGGCAATTTTTCTTTGCTTGGAAAGTTTATTGGCCGATATAAAGTCCGATAAATCAGAAGAATTTTGCTTTTGCTTACAAATGTTTTTGCATGTACGTGCGAGTAATAATTTTACAATTTGTTTACTTTTATTCTGATGCGCTACCTAAACAATTCCATGTAATTTTTATATTAGCAGAATATTTCTCATTTTAAATTTATTATTTCGCTTATAATAATACCTATTAATGTCAATAAAGGTGATGCATTCTGCGTCCCTATATTTTATTCGTCAGAACACACGCTCTGGCGAAGCTCGCCGGTGGACGACCGCAATAAGGATTAAGGGTTTTGTGGACGTGCTGGAAGAGGGACGCCATGAGCCTCGCAGCTGCAAAGGAACGCTACCAAAGGTTTCTGCACGTGCAACTGTTCCTGCACGTGCAGACGACATCCGGAGACAACGGAAGGCACCAGGGCGCGGACACAGCTGCATTTTGCAGCTGCCCAAGGAACACCGAGATCCCACCACCAGCTGCATCTGTCCCGGGCTTGTACCGCAATAAACCATGAGAGCTTTTAGCGGACGTGCGTGCAGAACGGGACAATAAACTTTCAGGCCAGAACCAAGGGACGACGCCATGCCGGCTGCGGACCACACGAGCAGCAGCCACATGTTTTATGACCCAGGGGGACGACAAGCACCCCGGACACGTGCANGCCGGCTGCGGACCACACGAGCAGCAGCCACATGTTTTATGACCCAGGGGGACGACAAGCACCCCGGACACGTGCAGATATGGGGCAAGTCGAATATGGTGATCAAGCCTACATAACCACGAGGAGCAGGACCAAGCGGGGCAGTCGGCCGATGGAAACACAAGAGGACGGAGCGAATCCGTGAGCAGACGTCGATGGCTGCCGGCCGTCGTAAGGCGCAGAGTACTGCGTGGACCCGGGAAGAAGGAACTTCGAAGCCAGGCGCTGAGACGCCCACCAAGTTCGAGAGCAGTTCCAAGCCGCCAGCCGAGGGAATACAGCGCTGCAGTGTCAGATAAGTAGTTCTACACCAAGTGTGAAGAATCTTCCCCCCCCCCCACGATGCAAAATCGCCGCGCCAAGTATCACGTAATCTACGTACAGAAAAGGGAGGGAGTTTGTCTCGTGAGTTTATGTACCAGTTAACCGGTTCAAGCAACAATAAAACACGATTATATGAACTCACATATAAAGTGTAATCTATTAGTAAATAGGACCTAGAGACAACAGTGTCGACGTATTCCTACGCCCTGTCACTGAGGGCTAGCATCAAATGCTGGCGCCTCACGCCGCAGAGCAGAATCAATACCTACTTCCAAACTTCAGCATTTTGCAGCTATCAAAGGGCATTTGTTTTCAAATTTTCTTATGTAGGAAAGTGTTGTTTTAGAAGCGACGGTTCGCAGAAATTTATTACGTTCCCACGGCAATGCATATTTTGAATAGTTCGTGACACTTGCTCTGGCATGTGTTACCTGAAAATTAAAATGAAATTGTTGTAAAGTTGTTCGTTTTTGAGAACTTTTTGGTAATGAAGAGGAAAATGTATGACTAGATGGAGATTTTTGGACGTTAGTCATTGCGATGCATTACACGGTTGCTGCTGTACACCACTCACGGTTTCCTCCACCTTTTCCAAAGCCCTGAAAAAGGTGCATCGCAATAGCAAATGTCCAAAAATTTCCATCTCGTCATTCTACCCATTGCACAATTCATTCCAAGATCACAGGAAAATCTATCTTGATTTCCGACGTAGACCAAGGGAGTCATATTGGTCTCCCCTGGTATAGAGGATTTACAAGATTTTAAATGTGAAGTTGAGACCGGAGTATAATTCAGGCCACTCGGTGAGATAGAAGTCACACACGAAATATCAAGTAAAGTAGAGGGCCCAAACGGACGATATAAGCGTTATATTTGCAGTAAATCATATATGTTAGTTCACCTACCAATATAATTTCAGCCATGTAATTTAGAAAGCACCTATAGCCCAGGAGCCTGGGATAGGGAAGAAAATATAAAGAGAGAAGAGCACGCCGAGTTATTTAATATTTTATTTTCAACGGTTTCAGAAAAAGTCGTCGAATATTTTCAACATCAATGTCGGCGTTCAGAAATATGTCTGTTATTAGTTATTATACGTTATATGTTCATCGCTAGCAGAGAAACATGCATGTTAATTTTCAGTATATTTGTTTATTGGAACATGCTTTGATATTTTACCCACGGTCAATTTAAGATTAAGACTTTTATTATTTGCTGTTTAAAATTGAGTTAACAAGACGAGTAATTACTCTTTGAGTCCGAGCTCTCCGCCCTTAGCCGCGGGTGAGGTGGAGTAAGAGCCTCGGCCTGGACGAGAGGCGCTGGCGAAGGAGTAGATGCCTCTCTGCTAATGGGCAGATGACGTGTGGTATATGTCCTCAAAGAATCGTTCGTGCCAATCTGTAATGAGATTTCAGTGACAGATTACTGTGCGAGTATCGTAGGCTATTTTTTTATTATCTGTCAGTAGTTTTAAAACAGCCAGGAATCTAAAATGTCGCCCCTAAAAAAGAACAACGTTATTCATATTGATGGACAAGAGGTAATAAGTCATATCGAGAAATTTAATGAAGAAGTAAGTAACATTAATTATCTTTCAATGGGGAAAAACATGTAACTCGCCGTGCAGCACTTTATACTACTGTCAGTGAGACAACCATAATGTCAGTGAGACAACCATAATGTCAGTGAAACAACCATAATGTCAGTGAAACAACCATAATGTCAGTACCCCAGGAAAACAATCGGGCCCAAAAGAACCGTTATCCAATCCGGGGAAGAAATCAGCAAGCAGACGACATCACACTGTATTTTCTAGTAATGATTTTCTAGCAACGGTTCTCAGACTACCGCCATGCATGTGCGCCCTTAGCTCGATTGAGTTAGCATGCGTGAGAACCAAGATATTTGTTAGAGAAAGAAACGTTACTAGTGACTTNGTGCCCTTAGCTCGATTGAGTTAGCATGCGTGAGAACCAAGATATTTGTTAGAGAAAGAAACGTTACTAGTGACTTTGTGTCTCCCCAATGTCCGCCTACGTGACCAAAAAGTAGTTATTCATAAATATTTAAAAATATCCTTGGTACAAACANGTGTCTCCCCAATGTCCGCCTACGTGACCAAAAAGTAGTTATTCATAAATATTTAAAAATATCCTTGGTACAAACAAAAAAAAAATACTGCCACCAAACAGCTGAAATAGAACTGTGGTCCGAAACAAAAATAAATAAAAGACAAACGGTCTCTACAGACAGATATAAAGGTATTGGAAGCGAACATAAAGACAATTCTGGGCAGTTGGTAGGAACATGGGCACAAATAAATAAATATTATATAAAACAAGGCAAACCGTACTTCCCCGTAAAATTTATTTATAAGACGTTATGACATCTCGAAATAATAAAACACAGACTCGCGTTTGTGTGAAACTACTAATAATGTTCCGATTTATTTTGAAATAATAAAACCAGTAAGTTAACAGTCACCACTATCGCTACACGTTTCAATACCATTTTTATTAAAATTTTTAAAGATAAAACACATCTTGAACGCCCAAGAAAAAAAATTCATATAACTATTTTTTTTAAAGAATTTAATAAAATTATAAAAAAACAATAGCCAAGACGCTTCTATGGCACTTTATAAGAGCTTTGACAAAAAATTAAATCGAAATATAGACAACATTTGCTATTGTAACACAGTTTTGTGGCAGGTGTTGGTTTGCCCTAAACAGGCGCTACTAGTTTTATTTTATCGTTGTGGAGGTGCATATTCTAATTAGTGAGAAAATATTGAATACCGCCAAAGTCCAGTTAAATCACTCTGCATTATTCAACAAGTGAAGGTAAAATCACAACTGGAATTTACCTTTAAGGTACAATTAAAATTTTTTTCTTATCTCATGCTCTTTTGCCAACCATCAGTACACAATCTGCCCACTCATTTAACCATATTCATCGTACATAAGCATCCCAACAAGATATACAATTCAATATATTTACATATAATATTAAAGGAAATATACCCACATTTTAATTACAATCCATTTTAAATAAAATATAGCATTTAATTATGGGTAGATTTCTTAAACTTCTTGGTTATATAATTATTTGCACCACATAAAATCTTTCATTTCCAAGCACTTTCTAAAACACAATTCTACATAAACAATAAATGAAATAAGAGCATTCTGTTGAACTTTCAATCACAAAATAAGTGACTATTTTTGCTGAATCTAACCTTACTAAAGTGTTACAAAATTTAATTGCTAAATTCAATAAAAATAAATTCGTATCTATTAAAAAAATATAAATACTATACAGTTTNTGTTACAAAATTTAATTGCTAAATTCAATAAAAATAAATTCGTATCTATTAAAAAAATATAAATACTATACAGTTTTGTTTACGTTGAGTTTGATGGAATTGAATAGTAAAATATCGTAAATAGTTTACGTACCATACTACTGCATTTGACTAGACCAGTTCCGCCACAACGCACAATGACCACTATTCAAAGAGCATTGGATTGAAATACATAGTTTCGCAAGTACAGTTTGTTGATTACAACAGCTTTCACATAACTATTCAATCGAACTACCCAAGATATATATTCAAATTTGTATTAAAGTGCATATATACATGTATTATTGAGCAGTACACCCTGCTAAACAATAAAAATCTTCATAATTAAAATTAAAGTACATTTTGAAGACGCCAAGCTAGAATTACCACATTAGATTGAAATAATTAATTTATTTTCAATTTATCTTAATTTTATTTGAATTTAAAATTTCCGATTTTATAATTTTTCCGTAATTTCTAGCGAGAGAAGTTTTCTTACAATAAAAATCAAACTTAACCCTCTCTGCTTGTTTTATTACGTATGTCGTGCCTATTTTGTTTGGTATAGTTGTTCTAGTATGNGTTACAAAATTTAATTGCTAAATTCAATAAAAATAAATTCGTATCTATTAAAAAAATATAAATACTATACAGTTTGGTTTACGTTGAGTTTGATGGGATTGAATAGTAAAATATCTTAAATAGTTTACGTACCATACTACTGCATTTGACTAGACCAGTTCCGCCACAACGCACAATGACCACTATTCAAAGAGCATTGGATTGAAATACATAGTTTCGCAAGTACAGTTTGTTGATTACNGTTTACGTTGAGTTTGATGGAATTGAATAGTAAAATATCTTAAATAGTTTACGTACCATACTACTGCATTTGACTAGACCAGTTCCGCCACAACGCACAATGACCACTATTCAAAGAGCATTGGATTGAAATACATAGTTTCGCAAGTACAGTTTGTTGATTACAACAGCTTTCACATAACTATTCAATCGAACTACCCAAGATATATATTCAAATTTGTATTAAAGTGCATATATACATGTATTATTGAGCAGTACACCCTGCTAAACAATAAAAATCTTCATAATTAAAATTAAAGTACATTTTGAAGACGCCAAGCTAGAATTGCCACATGAGATTGAAATAATTAATTTATTTTCAATTTATCTTAATTTTATTTGAATTTAAAATTTCCGATTTTATAATTTTTCCGTAATTTCTAGCGAGAGAAGTTTTCTTACAATAACAATCAAACTTAACCCTCTCTGCTTGTTTTATTACGTATGTCGTGCCTATTTTGTTTGGTATAGTTGTTCTAGTATGCCAGTTTTCACTTTTGTGCCACATTTCACAAGAGCGAGTTTGGTGATTGCAAGTAATTTATGTGTATCTCTCTTAAAAAGTTTGTGTTCATATTTTCCAATGCACCTCAATGGCGGGTAAGCTCATAAACTTTATTATGTTATTATAACTCAGTGTAGCAAGGCAACTATCGTAGAGAGTATACGTTATATTAAACATTTAAACATTACACTGGTTTGTCAATGGCCACCATTCAAAACACAAGGACATCATATCAGTGTTGATTTTCTTTGACTTCCATGATATAACACTTTTTGTAATTCACGTAAGGACTAGGTACTGTGACGCTTGTGATTTTTACACAGATACCACACAATTTATCATCAGTTGGAAATAAATATGTTCGATATTTCGCAACAAAGAAAAACTTCTGCAGTGAAGGATGCGTAGATTATATGGATTGCTGTGCTGGATTTCAGTTGGTGGTGGACGATGTGTAAACTCTTATAACCAAGTGTTGTTTCACGTTACGGCAAAAGTGGCAGTCAAACTCACCTCTCCAACGATATGTGGGAACTCACTTCTCCAGAGATACATGGGATACTGCTGAAATATTCTCCTACAGTGTCCTCTTTCACCAAAAATTTGGAGGCAGAATAACATATCTGTGCAGATATCTCGTAAGTTTTGCACGACTGATAATGCTAGGGAGCTGCTCGGGTTGCGTTAAGTAGGAGATACCGGTTCTGCAAATTTGTTTGACTTTAGTATTAGATTGTATTTTTTTGTACTCAATCTTACTTATCGCAGTTATTAACAACCAATACATTAATTTTACATATTTTGTAGAAATATAAACCTGTGGACATGAGTAGAATATAAAATATGAGTCTGGGAAAAAGGGACGGGGAACATGCGTCAGGCGATGACCAGCCGCCCTATTGTGGAGTCACCCAAACGCCATGCTGGATGTCGGTGATTTTGAACTTGCCCTGTGATCTTGACCTTGACCTTATAACTATGACCTTGGCGAAAAATCCAAAAATCCAAAATTACAAAAAAAAGTACAAAAAATTATAAAAAAAACTTAGAAAATAAAAATTAAAAACTTAAAACATAAAAAAAATTGATGAATGTATGACGTCACCCCACCCTCCACCCTGCTCGACAACAACCCTCCCGCCCGGCCGGTCACCTACCACCTTCAAATCATAAAAATAAAGAATAATCGCAAAATATCGAAAAATAATCCTAGAAGTTAAGGGAAAAAATACACTGCTGACTTAAACCACCATGTTGGGTGTTGCCGACCTTGAACTCGAAAAATTGAGAATAAATCGCAGACTATACGACTGACTATTACTAGCGGGGCATAATGATGGGCATTACCGACCAACCATACTAGCCAACGACTTACTGCATCCAAGAATGACTCCACCCTAGACTAACTCCACGGAAGTCTAACTCCACCCAAGACTAACTCCACCCAAGACTGGTTCTTGGAAAGATTGACCGAGCTCTCGCAACAACTCTTCCCAAAATATTCTCAAAATCTTGGAAAAATTTTGGCAGATCATCGTAAAATCTCCGCAAAAACATTTCAAAAAGGGATAACCATTCCAAACGATCATACTAACTAACTTACCAAACCAACTGACCAGTTGTCAAACCTATCTCATAAACTAAACCTCAAAAATAAGTCTCAAAATAAGAAACATCAAAACGAAACTTTAAAACGAAACTTCAAAATAAGGAACATAAAAATTAAACCTTAACACGAAAATTTAAAACGAAATCTTGAAAAGAAACCTCCAAAATAAGAAACCTCAAAAAGAAACTTAAAAAAAAACTCGCATACCCAGAGCCATTTCTATACAGTTGCTATCTGAACATGAATCACTGTCTTACCCAGAGAGAGATACTTTGAGCGATGGGACTGTAATTATTTTCTGAAATAATCTCGTCTAAAAGGACTGTGATTTTTAACCAATTTTCGAGGCTTGCAATGTGTATGGACTCCTGCCAATCTATAAACTATTTTCTTCTGCATGTTTTATACTATATGTAGGATGAGAAGGAAGATGAGGAGGGAAGGAAGAGGGGGATACGGATGATAAGGAGGACGAGGATATGGATGAGGAGGAGCAGGATAGGGAGGTGGAGGATAAGCAAGATGACGATGAGGAGGATGAGGAGGAGCGTGTAGAAGGATGAGGAGGAATAACCACTTCTGGGGATTGGATCTCAAACACACAACTCATGAACCAATCCATTACACAAACATACAAAGGTGCCTGAATACAATAACCAAAGTAACGCAAACATTGGAATGTTTATGACAGAAAGCTCAGATGAATCTCTTTGCTACATGTAAAAGAATGATGCTAGGAGTCGTATTCATCGCAACCTCAGGAATCTTTCGATGAGGGCTGCATGCAAGTTGTGTTTCTTGCTTGAGGTGGTTCTCTGAACTTCGTTGGGTGTTTCAATCGCTTGGGTATGAGTCCTTTTGCTGAGGTGACAGGAATTTTGAACTAAAATGGTTACGGTAAGCTACTGGACAACATACTTTGCATATTACTCATCACATTAACTAAAAAAATTACTTTCGTAACCATATATTCCAAAATTATAACTCTTGCTTGTACACGGATACAAATGTGGGCAAATGGAGTCATGAACATTCAGGAACATTTGCACGTTTGGAATGGTCAGAAAAATCTGGAACTCTTTACAATCTATGGGATTACCTGGAACGAGTAAACCCCAGGAAAGTCATTCACGAAATATGGCCATACTGCACATCTTTATGACGCCAGTGTGGCTTATGATTTGTATAGCTTACATTCGCACATTTGTCCAGTCCATACGAATTCAAATCGCATATTGGCAGGATGTATTACACATTACTAAATATAGTTTAGTCATGGGTTACTAATATTATTTCCGATAAACATGTAATAAGGTAAATGTGTAACGTTTTTAAGCATGTGTGTATATAACTAGTTCTCACGAAATTACAAATATCGTGTCAATAATCAGTTTCAAACGTAGTTAACAGTACGTTATAAACTTAGCATTGTTTTACGGAAACTATACCACTATAGCTACTTGTACCATACGTCATTTTAGCGTTCTTGTTTGAAGATAAAAAATAACAGTCAACGCAAAACCCTAAAAATAATTTCCTTGTCATGTCTCATACTCAATATCACAATGATATTAAATCATTTATTTAGCTAGTTTTATGGAAATGTTTATATAAATTTCATAAATTACTTTAAAAATACTGTAAATTACGGCAATGTCCTTTTTATTAAGTACAGAGAATGAAATCATTTTAAAACTCCGTTTTCACCCGTGTCCCAAAAAAATCAACCCCTCACATTTTATCGACAGTTGAATAGTACTTTTTAATTCCATCATACGTTCTCGCGCTCATGGTTTTATAATAGTTGGCAATATTGTCAACGTAAAAATATCATGATTGTTGCCCTACGCGAAGAGATATGTATACGCGATATAATTTTCGTTTAGTTATTTAAGTGTTACATTTTCATCTATCATTTCTTCACTATATATTTAAAGAATGTAATTAGTATATTTTGTTATAATATATTTGTTGTCTTACATGTTTTCGGAGGTAAAAATTTTGCCTTTAATTACAAAGCAAAGTGAGGTTATTTACGACAACGTTTTATTTGTTATGTTTGATTTCGTCATTCCCCACCGTCATTCCCTCATTTAAATTTTAAACGAGGGAATGATCATTTATGAAGGTATGATGTATCATTCTTATACTAACTTAAATATAATAAACACATCGAAGCAATTGCATTTTTGGTTAAGTTTAACATACTTACTTTCTATTTTTTAGGTTTTTGACTTTGGGAATAATGTTTGAAAAAAAAAGTTTAACGAAACAGAAGCCAAAATTAGAAAATTAAAAAAAGAATATGATAGAAAACGCAGAGAAAGAATGAAAGCAGACCCTGAAGCTTTAATAAACTCAGTGAGAATGAAATGTTTACTTATTTGTAAAAGAAAGAAAAGGGACACGTAAAACGGGCTTCTTTTATGAGTTCGAGAGAAAGAAAACAGAGGAAAAGTAGCGGAGATTGTACAGTAAAACATACAGTGATAAAAATTCACGAGCACGCCAAAATTTAAAAAGGACATTTGAAGAAACACCACCTCCTAGTCCAGCGTTAAAAATTGATCAAGTAAATATTAATAATGTTACTATTAATGAGACAATGGTTGCTCATAGAAGACGGCAATAAAAAAACCGTAGAGCAAAAATATGTGCAAAAATTACTAAATTAGAGAAAAAGTTAAATGAGACAAAAGTGNGCTCATAGAAGACGGCAATAAAAAAACCGTAGAGCAAAAATATGTGCAAAAATTACTAAATTAGAGAAAAAGTTAATGAGACAAAAAGGACGAGTGAAAAATATCGGAAGAGGTGTTCCAGAGAAGCTAAAAAAATTGATCGCTNTGGACGAGTGAAAAATATCGGAAGAGGTGTTCCAGAGAAGCTAAAAAAATTGATCGCTTTTGAAAAATATAAAGGTTCTGCCGATAGTGAAAAAAGTTCCTTTTATCAGAAGTTCTTCCTAAGCAATTTAAGGAAAGTTGTAATACTCTAAGAAACAAATACAAGGAGAAGAATAAATAATATGACATATTAAAGCCAAATCTCTTAAAAGAGAATAAATTATTGTCTTTTTCAAGAACGTTTAAAAAAAAAAACACTAACAAAAGAGGTGGTTTCCGGAAAGTAAATGGGATACTAAAATTTATCCTGGGGAAGTAATTTCAGTTTTGGAAGATGGAGCAATGGTAAGGCGTATGAAAAAAGGAACTAAATCAAGGAAATGGTCAGTAATAGAGATGAAGAGCTTTATTTTTGGGAGTCGATCTTACAAAAGATTAAACCACCAAAGTTAACAAAAAAGGGTTGGCAATCTGTGGTAGAAATTAATAATTTATAATTAGATTTCGAGTCATTAAAATTAACAATGTATAAAAAAAATTAAATATCTAGTTCAACAAGTGCCAATATTATTTTTATTTTTCTCAAGAAGATATAATGTTAATATCATAAGTTAGTTTTACTCTACAAATCAAATTAGTTTTTTAATCTTAATGAATTAAGGTAAGATAAAGCTCGTTGTGAGTTAAAATGCTAATAATTCGTTGATATAAGTACTAGAAATATCAGTAATTAAAAAAAAACTATAAAAATTTTAAAAAACCAATGTTCGTAATTTATAAATAAATTTATATTTTGAAAAAATTTATATTTGCTTTTTGATTCAACAATGTAGACTCTAATATAGAAATTATATAAAAATAGTCATTCTCTCATTTGAACGAGCATTCCCTCATTATTGATTTTTTTCATTACCACATCTTTCTGATTGAATCTAGGAAACGTTGGGTACCACCTCGTCATTTGAGATAAGGCACTTATGTACTATATATTTTATAGACAAAATCGTTAATTCCATCAACTTAAATTATTTTTACCTGGCAATGTCATTTTCCCAATTTCTTGAGAATAAGCCATATATGTTTGTATAGTAGTATATGTATTTGTTAACACAGACAATAACGTCGTGAGCTAACAGGCACCCCTAGTGTACACAGCAATGAAATACGGCGTCCATGAACTTATTGACTATTACATGTGTGTGTGCATGCATATACCGAGTGTCAGGTAATTTGGAGATACGGACTGTACCACACAAATATATGGTCAAAACTAAGTTGAAAATATTATTTTGTAAAAATACGTAGGGGCTTTAGTTTACGAGAAAAACCACATTAAAGTAANCAAAACTAAGTTGAAAATATTATTTTGTAAAAATACGTAGGGGCTTTAGTTTACGAGAAAAACCACATTAAAGTAAATGAAATGACTTTACTCCACGTTAAGCACGTTAAGCATCATCAGCATACAAAACGTTGAAACTTCATAATAGGTGTTTGATGGTTGCTCTGCCCATAGCAATGCACTTNAAGCATCATCAGCATACAAAACGTTGAAACTTCATAATAGGTGTTTGATGGTTGCTCTGCCCATAGCAATGCACTTTTTCGCATGTTGGATGCATGCAGATTGGCCGCCGGATGCACCCATGGCCATTGTCATGTCCCAGCACTCACTGCATGTGAACTCCATGGCCCCCTTGGCACTACTGAGTTCGGTCTTTTTCCTTGCGGTATGTCTTACGACAACACACTAATAGCATCGCCACATCACCTCATTCTTATCTAATTGGAATACCACGGGTTTGCTATAACGTTTTTTGGAACTTTCATAGCGTTTTTCTCGTAAACGAAGCATCTAATGTAATTTTACGTAAGAGTATTTTCTACTTAGTTTTGACCATACATTTGCGTATCACAGTTCGTATCCGTGAATTACCTAACATATATATATATATATATATATATATATATATATATATATATATNTACACTACTTTCAGATACACATAAAAACTGAGGGTACGTATACAGGACGTGTAGATGAGGCAGAAATGTTAATGAACATTGGTTAGTAAATGCTTCAGTTTAATGCTAGAGCCGTAACTGTGTACACTGAGAGATACTGGATCCCTGTCATGTGGAATGCTATATCGGCGATAGCGTGGACGGTACACAGCACACTATACTTACGTAGTGGGATGGTGTGTGGACGTATGTATGCGGGCTCACGGTGGAGATATTGAATACGTTATGCGACACCTACCTCTGATATCTACTATTTCCTGTGCTATGCTTACACACATTTCACTGTGTTTGTACGTTTTCCAATGTTATGATAGTAATGGTTCTGGTATGGTTTGTTGTGTATTGTGCCGATATGGTAGTCCACACAACAGGGATTCAGTGTCTGTCACTGTGCACGTTAACGGCTCTTGAAACCAAAGAATCATTTCCGGACCTATGTTCACTAACATTTATGCCTCCTCTAGATGTATTGTATACGTACCCAAAATTTTGACGTGTTTTTTAAATACAGTTTATATACACGCACACATACATGTAGTGCAGTCAACAAGTTTACAGACGCCTTCGTCAGTAAAATAGGTGATGCCACTCTTCGTTTTGTTACATATCTGTACTCCTATTTTCCTGATGGAGGCCTATATTTCCAAAATCATTTTCAGAGGTGTAAGGTTTACACTGTACAAAATACTATTCAATGATTTGTTCCTTAATTACATGTAGTTCCTTACGTTTGTAACAAAAATAATTATTTGAAAATTTGATTTGGGAGGGGGGTGTATAGCTCTCTTAATAATTACTTTAGGTAAAGGTTGCACATACATTTTCGGCATATATTTTCGTCATGAATGACCTGCTGATGTTTGTCGGTGATTTTAGAAATACGCTGTGTGTATATATATGTATATATATGCAAATACGCAGCCAGAGCACTGGCGATGCAAATACTCTTAGACTGTCTTTTGTCTACCCTGACATTCTGGCACTTTATAATTACCCGCCTCTTTAAACCTCTACAGAATTTAGTCCCTAAGCGTCAAATTGACAGCACATTGTCGTTTATTACCGATCAAAGTTCCAAGTCAAAGAATTTTGGTGTCGTAGCCTACTTCCAAACTTGACATAAAATTCAATAAAGAGCATCTTAGAAGCACCAACACCCTGGATGGGACACGAACACGTGACCTGTCGGTTGTTATATAAACCGTAGACCAATATTCATGTTCCACACTGTAGGAGGTGATTCCTAGTGGAAAATAAGGTGAGGTATACATTGACAACACTATCATGTGGTAAATATAAAGAGCGTTGAAAATTGAATTTTGAAATGCATAAATGTAAATATTGCAGAAAATAATTGAGATGGAGCAACGAAAATTGGAAGAGTCTTTCACGAAGTGGTGATAGTAAATCTGTGTAAATTAAGTTGGTCAAATCATCCCCCTTCATTGCATAAGTACGGGTAGTCACCCTCATTTCGTATGGGAACTTTAGAACACTAGATGGTAAAGACAAAGTCGAAGCAAATTTTGACCCACTATCGCAAAATTATGACTAAAAGGTCCTCTCTTCCTAACTCGCTCCAGTGTATTGTTTTCAAGAAAACGCCACTCAAAATTGCGAAGGCGTGGTGTAGCCCTGTGGGGGTAGGCAACACATCGTGCACCCGTGCCACTTTTCGTGGATGCTTATACACATGTAATGGTTCATGCAAATGAGGTAAACGGAGGAAAAAATTATTGGAGAGCAGATAAGTGTATTGCATGACAGATATGTATGTAGGATGAATTTATTAACGACAGAATTTACAACAACTCTCTGAATGGCTGTCCCCCAACTTCATTATTCAAATGGCAACGGTGGATCAGGTTGGATTGGACGCGTGCATAAGCGTCTGGTATGGTGCGTACGGAATCAGATGTGGCTATCATACGTGTGACGATATCTTCCTCACTAGCCACAGGCGTCTCGAAGACCAGGGTGTTTACGTGGCTCCATAAAAATTAATCCAGTGGAGTCAGGTCTGGAAATCGGGCCTGCCAATGAATGAGCCCACCTCTGCCAATCCAGTGACCTTGAAATGTGGCATCAAGACGGCGGCATAAGGCAGCAGGAAAATGTGGTGGTGCCCCATCATGCTGAAACCACATGGTGTGGTGAATGAGAAGAGGTACTTCTTCTAGAACTTCCGGCAATACCCCCTACAGGAAAGTCAGGTAGCGGGCTCCATGAGGCGTTGAGGCGGTCGGGTAGCAAATAAGGACACAACATGGGATTGTTGACAATGCCGGCTCATATATTGACATTGTAGCGCCCTTCGTTGCTATGGAGTGCGTGT
Source organism: Clitarchus hookeri (assembly GCA_002778355.1). Lineage (NCBI taxonomy): Eukaryota > Metazoa > Arthropoda > Insecta > Phasmatodea > Phasmatidae > Clitarchus > Clitarchus hookeri. The sequence goes on from NQII01001010.1 coordinate 132,014, forward strand.
GGTGGGGATAAGCGTGCGCCCAGATGGGCTGTTCCTCCTGTTGAAGATTCTATCCCTGGTGAAATGGGCCTCATCTGTAACAAACTCAGTCGTTGTGAAGTTTGGGCTCACGTTGTTTTCTTGGAGGAACCATTCGCAGAATGTAACACGTGGCACATAATCACGTTTGCTAAGAACATGGACTTTCCTTGCGTGGTAGGAGGGCATACGGTTCTCGTGCAGAACTCGCAGGATTGATGAATGGCTAGAACCCACACCGCAGCCCACAGCCCGTGCGCTAACAGACGGTTCCTGCCACACATGGCGAGGCATGTCCTCGTCAAATGCCGCCATGCACCTTACCCGTGGTGTTCCAGCATTCGGCCTCGTCGCTATCATTGAGCATTCATCCCGCAATCTCTGACTGAGCCATACAAATAACGCACGGGAGGGTTGACGTTGCCGGTACAGCTCCACTGCTTGCCTAGCATTCGTGTTAGTTGCTCTGCACACGAGGTGCATGTCNAGGGTTGACGTTGCCGGTACAGCTCCACTGCTTGCCTAGCATTCGTGTTAGTTGCTCTGCACACGAGGTGCATGTCGGCTAGCTCTGATCGCGTAAAACGTTCCGTACTTCCAAAACCAGCTGAAGGCACATACTTACTTGCCAGCAGCCAAGACCACCTACACGCAAGCCCCGATTATAACCTCGCCTGTTTCCTCCACCACGTGCGTGTTGCAGGTGGCAAATGTGTTGCCTGACCCCGCAGGACTACACCACACATTTGAAAGTGGCGTTTTTTTTTAACGGTTTTCTGGAGCGAGTTCGGAAAAGAGGACCTTTTGTCTTCATTGTGCCATGGTGGGTCATAANTTTTTTTTTAACGGTTTTCTGGAGCGAGTTCGGAAAAGAGGACCTTTTGTCTTCATTGTGCCATGGTGGGTCATAATGTGGCTCGACTTTTTCTTTACCACCTAGTGTTCAAAATTTCCCTGTGCAAAGAGGGTTACTACTTACGCAATGACGGCAGACGAATTGACCAACCAAATTTACACATATTTACGATCTCCGATTCGTGAAAAACCATTCCGACTTTGGTCGCTCCATCTCAAGTACCTCCTGCAAAATTTACACTTATGATGATGTTGTCAGTGTATACCCAAACTTATTACCCACATGGGATCCACCTCCTGGAGTTTGGTACATGAATTCTGGTCCACGTTGTATATGCCAGATATGAAAATAGGGTCCCAAAAACCATATTACTCAGATTATTTATGGCAATAGTGGTCTTATGCTATTAATTTCCGTGGTTTCACCTATTAACCAGATATCATTTCATTATGTATGTATTAACGTCCGATTACCCTAACAGGTAAATGTCCACAATCACGATTGGTGTGATTAGTGGCAGACGTTTTTATTTTGCCTCGGGAAAACCTCAAATACATAAATCTTTGCATGTTGTTAACACGTACGCCTGTTGATAGCTATTCTTGGAAAATCGGGAACACGGCATTTGTTTTAACGTTAAATTATCCACTCAATTCTACTTTGCAGTTATCTTTTATTTATATGGTTCACTATTTACCCGATACTTTGAGATTTTTAACGATATCTTTATAGGCGTAAATTCTGAAGAAACATTTCAGTTATAGGAGAGAAGAAAATCGAGTCGCAAAATGAATCCATATTATTTGTAATGTATTTATCCCAAACTATAATTTATAAGGTTTTTATTTGTGCGGTGAGGTGGATTATATGACAGCAGAACAAGTGAATGTGTTATTATAAGTGTATGTTAAAATAAACAACGAGACACATAATATCGATAAATGCAAGCTACAGTTTAAACAAAAAGATTTTAATACGTTATTGAACTTACTTTATAGGAAATACTATTAACAATAGCGTAATTATATTAGTTGTACTTAATAAACATTAAATTATTTCCCGTAAATTATACAGCCAGTAGTTTTTTTAGTTTATTATAACTCAGCTATATTTGCTATTGTATGCAAATTGTTACGTAAGGTTAAAAAATTTTAATAATTTGCCAATTCAAATTTTTCACAGTCCCGCAAAAAATACAGCAGCCCGTCTCCTCAAAAATAGCATTCATATAAATTACTAAGCATTGTGATAAAACATTCCGTTATCTGAGAGAAGCAGTAGCTCCGAAATTTTAAAACTTGCATTCCGGCGCTGCTCCATACTCATTGGCTCTCAATTAAGAGCCGCCAAAACCTCTCCACTCTACTAAACTCAACTGTTGGCCTAGTGAGGAAAGTCACACAGACCTAAACGGAAAAGCGGGTGACATCTGTGTGGATGAATTAGCTAAGATGTTTTCAAGACTATTGTTCGAATATCATGTAAGTTGNGAAAAGCGGGTGACATCTGTGTGGATGAATTAGCTAAGATGTTTTCAAGACTATTGTTCGAATATCATGTAAGTTGTAATTGTGTGGGAGCCACGTTCACGAGTATGTTAAAGTTAGTTTAATTTGCCAGTTATAAACTCCCCGCCCGATTTGAATCCCAGCGGTACGTCATTAAGTCCAAACTAATTTTTACATGGTAAACTGAAACTGAACTCTGATTTCTGGCCATGATCGTTGTATATATTCACATAAAAAAAAGTGTTCGAAACAAAATTAACGCCGTGCATATTTTTTATACTTACGATGTTCCAAGAAAACTGTTTTATAAAGAGATAGTTTGAACAAAAATTAATTAAAAATTTTTGGTTATGAGAGAAACCTTTCTGTTAAAAGCGCATTTGCCAAATATTTACGCCAATCGAAATATTTCACAATAAATCAAGGTTCTGTGGTATTCAATTGCAAATATTTGAAAATAAAAGGGAGTGCTCCACTTTGAAGGGGAGTTAATGCTATTCAAATGTCATACTTTTTGAGCTTATGTAGCTACTAACTGCTCATGAATGGTGTGTCCTAGAGTGGGCCGGTGTGGGTACACAGTAGATTTTGTTTTCTCGTCACGTAAGTGTGACGTCCCTAGAACAACTATTCCATAGATGAANAAAAGTGTTCGAAACAAAATTAACGCCGTGCATATTTTTTATACTTACGATGTTCCAAGAAAACTGTTTTATAAAGAGATAGTTTGAACAAAAATTAATTAAAAATTTTTGGTTATGAGAGAAACCTTTCTGTTTAAAGCGCATTTGCCAAATATTTACGCCAATCGAAATATTTCACAATAAATCAAGGTTCTGTGGTATTCAATTGGAAATATTTGAAAATAAAAGGGAGTGCTCCACTTTGAAGGGGAGTTAATGCTATTCAAATGTCATACTTTTTGAGCTTATGTAGCTACTAACTGCTCATGAATGGTGTGGGTACACAGTAGATTTTGTTTTCTCGTCACGTAAGTGTGACGTCCCTAGAACAACTATTCCATAGATGAANGGTGTGGGTACACAGTAGATTTTGTTTTCTCGTCACGTAAGTGTGACGTCCCTAGAACAACTATTCCATAGATGAACAGAACTATTGCTGTTTGGCTGTGATACAGCTATTATATAACACTCGATTGACACTCGGAAGGCAAAACATATGTGTTATAATTCTTAACGCCCAGGTTTAATGCAGGTTTGATATACTGGAGGGACAAGGCCCGTTCCAATTTGACACACATGATTTACACTTGATTCGAACTAGCAACCTGCTCTGGAGGCTTTCTACGGACGACGGAGGTCATCTAGTATAAACTTGTACGTTTGAAAATAAAAGTTTGCCGATGACAGAAAACCAACATTTCTTGCGTGTTCCGATAGCAAACGTATAGAATGCGAATTACCTTCATCTAACAACTCTCTTTCACACCCCTGATACCAGGAACGCGGCGTGTTGTTTTGAGGCCAAATTAATAATAAAGCAAAAAATCAATGTGGCTTTCAATCATAGTCATGCCTGATGTTAGTCTCAAGGTACGCCTACAGACGTGACTGGAGTCCGCCCCACGAAATAATTCAGGACGCTGCATCGAGGGACCTTTATCTCGGTGAGGGTGGGGGAAAGTAAGAGCGAGGGGTGCGTTTTCGGGTGTTCTGTTTGTAGGATTCCTTCTTTAAATACTGAATGAACCTGCGTTGGGCAGTACAGGCACGAAACTCGCAACACAGCCAACATCTGTGGAAATTTACAGCGATGCCAGCTTCACAGCCCTTTTTTGCAATAAATCCGTACGCCAAAGTTTTGCCATAATAAATACTGCAAGGTCCGTAAACCTAGCAACTTGATTAATAGTTACTCCAACACTATAAAAACGTGTCAGGTGTAAAAAACCGTTCTTGTAACTTAATTTGACAGTATTTCTGAAAGCACCTAGAAGAACAACTTAATCCTTAAAAATAAAGTATTTTTCTCAAAAAGTTACGAAATCCCTTAAGATCATCTATAGCTGCAATTTTTGGGTAGTTACAAAAAGTTGTGGCATAAATTACTGGGAAATGAATTTGGTAGCGGTTATTTATTTAGGTTTTAGTTCGCGGAGACTGCTAGAACGGCCTGCTGGTACATGATTTCAACCAGCTAAGTTTCACTGATTGAGATGATTTAATTTGACGGTAGAATGTTGAAAAAAATTTGAGGTTCCCTATGATGTACAACGCTCTGCCTTAGGCATGTCTGAGAAACATCACTCCTTTAATTATTCAAAAGTCAAGTAAAATTCTTCCTTGGCCGCTGCTACGGAAACTGTAAAGACTTTCAGCTGTCGTACCGTAGAACAATGCATTCTAAATGTACTCCCTCCATAAAAAGAGATATCGAGGGAACCAAGGCCAATTATAAAAACATGTTTTTCATTCCAGCTATTACAGGTTATGCTACGTTACACACAGTGTATAAAAAATACATAGAAAGAAAAATGCAGAGGATATGTGCCAGTGTCTGAGCTACCAAAATAGCGTAAATGTTTGTCCTACCGTAGCGTTACTTGCGAGAAGAATTAGGTGAAAATATATTGACTGGTTCCCGAGATATGTCAGAAAACCTCCATTTTCTCATGTGAAGATTTTCAAAAATTACTAACAGAGAGGCTATATGTTAATACATTTGACGATTGTAATAGGTATAGCCAGAATATAAAGTTCGGTGGAAGTTGTTCGGGACATTTGGCATACTAAGGAAAAGTATTTAAACCACTTTTATTTTGGAAATAAGTGACAAACCCCTTAAATATATATATTAAGATGGACTACAGAAAAATACTTTGCCGCTTGAATCTAATGGGAATTATATCCTTTATTCCGGAATTGGCAAAAGGGACGAAGTCCTAAGACGCAGATTTTAGGAAAACAACAAAAAACGTTTTTTTGTGGATCTGGATATGTAACAGGTTACCTATGACTGAAATTCAGATGACATAGAGTTTTTTGGAACGGTATTAAACAAAATTTACATTAATATAATTATGTTTGCTATATATACTTTCTTAATAATATTGTTGGAGTTGGTACCTTTTGCAAATGAAGCAAATTTCATTAAAAGAATATTACATAATGCATAATTTCCTTAGTAGATTTTATTGAAACAACTAATAATTTGATACGAAGAAACATATACTTTAACTACAACAGGAATGTAACAGTCATTGAACATAACAATATTATTGCCAAAAACCGTTACTATGTATGTAACCTCAAAATATAAACATAATTGCATGGCAATCCAGTTTATCTTTGTAAAACCTCTTTGCCACTGTGCTTCACATGAGGCATGCCTTTAATTATATCTTTCTTAATAAAATCTTCTTGTCATACGTCTTTGTTGTCCATTCCCTTTCTATTCCCGGTTTCTCTCTCCATTGTAAGGAAATTAATGCACACAGATACTCTTAGCTTCAAGAAAAGCTATAGAGTTAACAAAGTAAATACATGGTCAAGCAGTAGTACCAACATCTAAAAAATGTAGCACAGCCTTCTCTACATCCACTATATATTTTTAGATAAAGAGTACTTATTAATAATAATTAACAGGGGACTTCAGATGTATAATAAGCACAATACCCTTGAAGTGAACATATGTCTTTCCTTTAACAAAGGTACCAAGCCCAGGACTTGGTACCTTTTGTACGTTCCATTTGATACACCATTTAAATATGTATATTGTATAGGACTTAATTACTTTTATTGCTTGAATCCATAAAGATGTTACGAAGAGTCAGAAACTGGTATAAACTGGCGTTGCACAAAAATGAACTTTGTACTTTTTGCAAATTCCTTATTCAATTATTTTTTGAACTAGGACACGCAAGCTTAATTTTGCATGTGGTGCTGTCTTCTAAAATTGCTACGAAAAGAGTTTATAAAATTCTTGCATAGATACTGCCAGAACAAAAGTTAAGTTGATGTTAGTTGCATTGTTACGTAGACATAGCATACTAAGCTAAAATGTATATTTGCCACTGTTTTAGAAATAAGTACATTGACCACTAAACATTTGAGAATTTATATGGTCCAACGTTGTACTATTTGTTTCCCAAATTTGGTAGGAATCGGCAGATTGTTTCCAGAGACATGACATAAAAAACTTTATTAGTTCATGTACGGCTTTTTTACAAAAAGGCTGACAAATGAGTCAAAGTGCTAGCATACATAATGCTTGTACGATATACCTTATATATACAAAATCCAGTCGGAATAGGTCGAACGGTATAGTACAAATAAATATACCAAATAAACCAAGAATATTTGTATGGTTGCAATTTGGAACATAAATGTATTATTAATTTAAACGACATGCGTTGACACGGACTATTATAGTATTACTTACGTGCTTGGTTTTACGAGAATTGGTACAGTAGCTTTAAATATTTAATGCATTTTTTCATGAAATAGTACCTTCCCAAAAGTTGGACCGATAACGATAAAAAATTTCTAAATTAAATTGTTATATTATTTATTACCATAATGCAAAATTTTGTTTAAATTGGTTAAATGGTTCCCGAGGTGTAACATAAATCCCTAAATATTAAAATCTATTTTTTTTTTAAATAAGCACCCAACGTGTTTGATGACTTTAAAAGTAATATATGTTTATAAATTACTGTATGTTTACCGAGTTTGGTGAAATTCGTTAAATGAGTTCAAAGGTTTTTAAGGGGTTATCACACACAGACATGACATACATACAGACACACAGACAAGAAAATGGTATCATAAGCCCATCTTTCCTTCGGAAAGTAGGCTAAAAATGACACATAAAAGAGGCTCTCTGTACACAGATTTGATGATTGTAATAGAAGCTGCTAGCATACAGATTTTAAATTCAGATTGGTTCTATGGGTTCGTAGGTATGGCATACTAAGCTGAAATGTTTATATACGGCCACCATTTTGGAAATAAGTGCCTGACCCACTCAAAACATATGAGTTTACATGGCCAGATGTAGCACAACTACTTTGCGAAATTAGGTTGCAATCGGTCAACTTTTCCCGAAATATAACACAATAACATTTTTTTTCATGTGTCGCTATCTTAAACATGGCACGCAAAAGAAACTCTGTGAACACATCAAATTTTTTATATAAATACTGCGCATAAAAAATTAAGTTTAAAATTATTACGTGTTTTCGATAGGTATATTTTACTAATATAAAACATCTATATGGCAGCCATTTTTAAAATAAGCGACTAACTTAAACATATACATTTATATGGCCTACTATAGTAATACTTTTTTGCTAAATTTGGTAGAAAACAATTTATTGATTCAAGACATATGTCATAAAAATTGTATTTCTTTGTGTGGCGTTATAATACAAAATTTGGAATATAGTGATAATGTGCTGCAATATACGATACTTGTAGCAGATACTGTGATGGTTTGTCACATCATGGACAGTAACCTAAACAAATGTTAGCAAGTTACAAGCTACTTTTCAACCTACGTGGAAGATGGAGGCTTGCGAAGACATCAAAGATACATAAGTAATGGTCAACAAAGGACCCCATCTGGCAGTTTGCGCCCCGTTGGCGAGCTGGTCTGCATGTGGCTGCCTTCATAACGCATCGTCCTCCCTCTCCACTTCCCAACCCCTGAAGCCTTCTGCGGGGCATGCGCGCTCCCTCTGACGTCACGAAGAACCATCATTGGCGTCCAAAAATATTCGAAAATATAGTATAGATTTTTCTGTGAACGGCATTTGGAATATGTAGGGGCGTGTTTCTGCTTTTGAGCGGAGACGACTGAGAGACTCTGATAGGCAGGGCTTACCGGATATTACTTTCCGATGGCAAGGATGTGTACCTAGTCAATTTTTATAATACCCAATGCCAAGTGGTTTTTCTATAATGAGTTTTATGAACATTGTAATGTAGGTTTATTGGCATTTTAATATATTTATTTTGTATATGACCATCGCAGTCGCACATATTAATACATTTCACAATGTTTTTTTTTGCTACATGTATTTGCAGGAAAATTTTATGAAACACTTTTTTATGAAGAAAGTGAACATAAAATTATTATATTTTGACTTTCACAAACCTTTATGGAAAACATTATCGCATTGTACCTTCTGAAGGGTTCTGCTGTTATACTTTGCTGCGAATGTCTTATAAAGTTCTAAATAATTCCCACTGTAGAAAGGAGAAACAGAGTTTTTGTCACATGTGTCTAATAATGTTTCGGCACATGTAAAAAAAGAGCTGCGCACTCTGCTTCCATCAGTGTGTGCAGTTAAATGGGGTAGTAGCATTTTTCGTGTTTTATTTGATTAAGACATTTTGAGTTTGTGAAAGTGTCGAAAAGAGTATTGAAGTCGATGTGAAAATTTACAATAGTAACGTGAGTTATACAGACACCATGAAAACATCATGGATACAGACTTTGGCCAAAATGTCTCTACATACTGCTTTGAATTTGCCGGGATTGTGTTAAAAGCAGAGAGCAATATCGACACGTTATGTTGGCTGATGCGGGAATTTGTGAGAAAAGGAGGCGCTGCTGGTACTCTTGACGGTGAGTTTGTGCCATTTTACAAGATCTTCAAAACCGTTCCTAGTTCCCCTGACGGTAGTCTTCCTGTAGTGAAAAACATAAAATTATTTAACATAGTCAGTTTATTAGGTAGCATTTCGAAGTCGATAACATGGAAGGTGTGTGACCCGTATGTAGTGTATCCAACTGCCTTACTGAAAGTGCTCGAGTCCTTGTAATCCATTATAAGTCAAGNGTGTGTGACCCGTATGTAGTGTATCCAACTGCCTTACTGAAAGTGCTCGAGTCCTTGTAATCCATTATAAGTCAAGCTATTAATAAATGCCGGTATTTACAGAACTTTTGTAAAATAAAAGGGAAGTATAATGACATAATTACCGCTAAGTTAGAAGGTTGTGCAAAGGTTTCAATTGTATTATAACTAAAGGATTGTGAACCTATTGTGTTAGTTCCGTGTCGGGTGTCTCCACCGAAAATTCCGATTTTCAAACAACTTATTTCTGACTCGCATGAACAGGGTATATTTGAAGAGTCACGCACGTATCTTAGTCTGTCGCTTTGTTTCCAAAAAATTCCAGGCAATATCGTCCCAATTGTGACTGCAGGCAAATAAGTTCAAAACTGTATGATGATATGTACCCAGGACCAGTTATTGAAACAGTTTTTCAACATTTACATAAANTGTGTGACCCGTATGTAGTGTATCCAACTGCCTTACTGAAAGTGCTCGAGTCCTTGTAATCCATTATAAGTCAAGATATTAATAAATGCCGGTCTTTACAGAACTTTTGTAAAATAAAAGGGAAGTATAATGACATAATTACCGGTAAGTTAGAAGGTTGTGCAAAGGTTTCAATTGTATTATAACTAAAGGATTGTGAACCTGTTGTGTCAGTTCCGTGTCGGGCGTCTCCACCGAAAATTCCGATTTTCAAACAACTTATTTCTGACTCGCATGAACAGGGTATATTTGAAGAGTCACGCACGTATCTTAGTCTGTCGCTTTGTTTCCAAAAAATTCCAGGCAATATCGTCCCAATTGTGACTGCAAGCAAATAAGTTCAAAACTGTATGTTGATATGTACCCAGGACCAGTTATTGAAACAGTTTTTCAACATTTACATAAANGCAAATAAGTTCAAAACTGTATGTTGATATGTACCCAGGACCAGTTATTGAAACAGTTTTTCAACATTTACATAAAGCAAAATATTTTACCATTTTAGATTCAAACTCATCTTTCTTGCAGTGTGAATTGTATTTACAGTTAAGGGAACTCTAAGTTTTTGTAAAATGTGGGGTTTATAGCAATGGACACATTTGCTCATGGGCGTAAATTCCAGTCGTCAAGTAATGTCGCGGGTATTGAATCACGTGATGAGAAAACATTTTTTATTTATTTTTTATATAGGCAGACGATATATGCATTTACAGCAACACGTTGGAGTAACACCTAAACAATATCCGGATGGTCCTAGGTGCTTTGAGGGAAGCGGAATTAGCGATCAACTCATGATAAAATTTGTTGCGTGGAACAGCAAGTCCATTATTTATGATTTATCATTTCAGAAAGGCATTTGAGTACCGACCCTGAAAAGGCGAAAGCTGTGATATTCTAACCACCACCGAAAAATCTGAAACGGGTGAACAGATTTTTGGGTTTGCAATCTCGTAACTTCTGGTTTCAAAAAGTTATTTTTCTTCGTCGGAGTCATTAGTACCTGTTAAACTATCACGGAAAGCTTATAATTCAAGCGAATATTATCTTTATTAATTTTGGAGCAGTAATTTAAATCTTTGTACCTATTTAAACGTGATAGTAAAACTCTGAAGCAGAAAATGTCTCCAAAATCATAGCGCTGCAGGACTGTTTGTTTCTTCTTCGTACATGAGGTATGTTAGTTTTCATTGTCAAGCAAGAACATTTGACGAAAAGCGGAAATGACTGAAAGCACAATATTTTTTATACATTATACTATACGCCAGAGGTTCCCAAACGTAATCAGTTCGTGGCCCACTTACAGGTTTAGTATAATGTCCCAGCGCCCTACTCAAAATATGTGTACAATTACGTTAATCAGGCACAGAAATGAAAACAACAGTTTAGTAACCAAAACTAAACTTTAGTTAAACCTCACAATGTGAGTTTTGTACGTGAGGATCACATATTTATTATAGTTAACACACAAGAATATATTAAAATTGAAAGAAAAATATTAAAATACAGTTACAAATTGTGAGAACCTTCAAATGGCAAAGTTAGTCAATGTGACGGGTGAGCTTACTGATATTCACACATTTTTTCAAATCACGTAATTTGCTAGATAATGCTGCTCTCATTTCATGGTCCACAGTGGTTTTTGAGCGATATTTTGTTCTTTATTACAGCAACAGCTGAAAATCCCGCTTCGCATAAATAGGACGTTGCAAAGGAAATGGGGATCTTCACAGATTTGAACTTAAAGTTGGATATTCATTTTTGATCGATATCCAAAACTCAAATAAATCGGAACAAGCAAATTTCATTTTCAGGCTGTTGTCGCAAGAGAGTTAAATTTAACTCTCTTCTTCTTACGAAGTGAATTCTGGTGGAGCTTGAGCATCGAATGGATATTGAATCCACGCAAAATTCTCGATATTATCTTCCCCAGAGTACTTTGCAAACCAATCAGTGAAATTTGAAAGGTGTTCCGTAAAAACGGACAGCAAGTCTTGTGAAATAACGACATTATTAAAGNAAACCAATCAGTGAAATTTGAAAGGTGTTCCGTAAAAACGGACAGCAAGTCTTGTGAAATAACGACATTATTAAAGGTAACATATTTGTGCAATTCAGGGAAACAATTTTGACCGCAATCCTCATTGAGCTTTCTTATCCAAAACTGCAGCTTTTTTCTAAACGCTACAACCTTCTCCAAAAGTTTCAAGATGTGCCTGTTATTGTNTTTCTTATCCAAAACTGCAGCTTTTTTCTAAACGCTACAACCTTCTCCAAAAGTTTCAAGATGTGCCTGTTATTGTCTTGCAGAGACAGAGTCAAGGCATTCAGTTTGTCAAATGTAGCGCAAAAATATGCCAGTTTCAGCAAAAGTCTGGTTCGGCAAAGTACCTGGAGTTTGCATGACCTTCCTCTTGAAGAACAGTTAGAATTTCTTTCCGTAACCCGAATGCACGGGATAAGACGTTGCCACGTGAAAGCCATTGGGAACTGCAGTACTATAGCAGGGCCGTGTGTTCAGCTCCCATGTCCATGCATAGTTTTTTTGAAAAATCTGGCTATCAGTGGCTTAGTTTGTCGCTACTAGGCCACCGGAGTTATACAGGATGGTGGATAGTAGTTCATATAGTTAGATTTTATTGGNACCGGAGTTATACAGGATGGTGGATAGTAGTTCATATAGTTAGATTTTATTGGTGCAGACTAAGGGCACCTGAGGGGGTTGCGTTAGGGGTAAACAAATACTCGTAATCTCCGCTATTTAACATACCGGGATTTTATTGATCTGAATGTCACATAGTTATTACACACTCTGGCTAGACTGAGCCCCCCTGCAAGTCATTTGCCTGAAGGGCTGGTGACTGAATACTATCCGTCGGGGAAGGTTGTTGAAGGGAGACGTTTCTCTACTTATCTGTGACTGCAGTTTTTGGTGAGTAGTCTTCGTTGGTAGCTGAGGCATGGTGAGTTGGGTGGCCCTCTTTCAGGCCCTCGGACTGGCTCTCGTTGACGTGCTGTACTAAGTTGGCTTTTTCCTGCGGCTTTGACGGTCTCTCTCTGAAGTCCGGGATTTGTGTTTCCCGTGACTTTTACTTTCCCTGCGATCCCGGCTGGTGTTCCTGGTTGGAGAGTGCTTTCTCCTCGTCCTTCTTCCAGCTATCGCGTTTCTGTGTGCATTCCTAACTGCAGAAACTGCCACTACGTTTTCGGAAATGAACTCATAAGTTCTCGGTATTTTTACTGGGTTTGTCTCGGTAATTTACACATGAAGTTTCGGGCGCCACTCGGACTGGGGCTACCACCCGTTTCCGGGAATNCTGGGTTTGTCTCGGTAATTTACACATGAAGTTTCGGGCGCCACTCGGACTGGGGCTACCACCCGTTTCCGGGAATTTGCTCATATTCTTGGCACTGTTCTCGTCACACGACTGTTTACTCCCGTTTCGGCTGCATCTATCTCGTCTCGCGGCTGTACTGCCGAACAACTCCCATCCCAGCCGGCGATAATTGCTCCCGAATAATTGACTGTGAACAACTGATTACAACTGACTGCCTGGGCCGGTCCCGAACTCCGGCCCGTTGATACGACTGCCTCTCACCTAACTGCCTTCTCGGTCTTGCATCGCGGCTGCCGAACAACTCCTCACACACGAATGACGACAAATGAATGATTGCTCGCGAATGAATGATCACGAACCTTGGCTGCTCCCGAATTTAACCCGCCTCCCGATATATTCAAATTGGCTGTCAGCAGATTTTGTCAAGAGAAAAAGGGATTTCCCGGTGTCCCTCGCGCATTTTTTAAATAGGATTTAGTGTCTCCTCAGCGGCTCGTGCTCTCTAACTGGTTTCGGAGGAGGGGGGAGGGAGGCTGCAAGCATCTCGGGGATTCCTGTAAGCTGTGTCGGCACTAATCTCGGCGGGGGGTTACCCTGTTTCCTTCGCCGAGGGCTTATATCAGCTAATTTTCGGGACTTTCCCTGTTTTTCTCTCACTGCGGTTCATCCCCGCGTATTCTTATATGGCGGGACTTCCCGGGGGTTATTTCTCAGGGTGTGAATACAGCGCAATTCCTATCCACTGTACTCGCCATGCGTAAAGTTTTATGTAGTTTACTACGTCTACGACACATTCTAATACCAGGTTCAATTCAGAACTCATCGACCTCGATGCAAGTGCTTCCCTATAGATGATGCAATGGGTTCACAAAGCATGCGGTGCTTTGCTGCGAATAAGTGCCTGTAATCCTCCATAGTGACCAGACGTTGATCGAGCACCATCAGTACATACGCCGATGCACTTTTCCCAATCCAAATCATTTTCTGTAGTAAATTTTTTAAGCATCTCAAACAAGTCTTGGGCCTTTGCGCTTTTAATGATGCTTTTGCAGAACTGAAGGTCTTCGACGATAATATTATCATCCAGAAAGCGTTCATAACAAATAAGGTGTGCATCTTTGTTACTGTCAGTAGCCTCACCAAGTTGCAGACCAAATTCCTTGCCTTTCGTTTTCTCTGTTAATTGATCATTGAGATCCTGAGCTATATGATGGATACCTTTGAAATTAGTTTTCCTGCAGATTCTCCTACCATAATATTAACCATGTAGAGATCAGCCGGTAGAATAAGCTCTTCTGCGATGGTGTGAGGATTTTTGCACTTCGCCACTCTGTATGCCACCTTGAAAGATGCTAGCAGTGCGTTGCTTGGTACTGAGGCTTGTTTAGTAAACCTACTTTTTTGCTTTTGGTTAATCTTGCAACTTGCTACTAAAAAAGTTGCGAGATTTTTGAACCATGTTAGGGTGATTGGTTTCGAGATGTCGCTTTAGCTTATTGGGAGCATACTTTCGTGCGCTAAAACTTTTAAACAGAGCACGCACTGCGGTCTCTCTTCATTGTTTACTTCTACTGAAGTAAAGCCAAAATCTAAATAGCTATCATCGTATTTACAATATTTTCGTTTCTTTGCCACCCCACCACTTGTCGACGCTTGATCACTCTCACTTGAATTGTTAACTTGCTTATTCAAAAAAATCTTTCCCTTTTGCGACCACAACTTTTACGAAAACACAAATCTACACACTCAAACAAAGCAACCTCCTCTTTTCTCTCCTGCTGCATATGTTATGTANATATTTTCGTTTCTTTGCCACCCCACCACTTGTCGACGCTTGATCACTCTCACTTGAATTGTTAACTTGCTTATTAAAAAAAATCTTTCCCTTTTGCGACCACGACTTTTACGAAAACACAAATCTACACACTCAAACAAAGCAACCTCCTCTTTTCTCTCCTGCTGCATATGTTATGTACTGAAGTGTGGCGATCGCGGACAGGCCTTTGTGGGGGCTGCGGGGGAGTAGAGGGACGCCGATGTACGAACGTGAGCGCCGAATTGACACGATGCAAGCGACGGTATCTACTTCCTACCGGCGAACGCGGCGAGCGGTGCATGTAGCGCGAGTTGAATATTTTATTCTGTACCTACCCGCGAATATAAGGAATTTTAGTTTCCGGAAAAGAGAAAACAGGAGTGCCTCGCGGCGCCCCTGTTTACTCTCCACGGCATCCCGGGGCGCCGCGGCCCACACTTAGGGAACAGCNCCCCTGTTTACTCTCCACGACATCCCGGGGCGCCGCGGCCCACACTTAGGGAACAGCTGCTATAAGCTATTTGTGCATATTACTTTATGTCATCTCGCCTACGAAATTCAACGTCAAAAATCTCGAAATCTTCGTTACTTGAAAAATTTTATTTTTGTTACTTTCCCCGTGAGTTATATTATACTCGCAGCGATTAGTGATATATTATAGAGATGTTACGTAACATCCTGTNTACTTGAAAAATTTTATTTTTGTTACTTTCCCCGTGAGTTATATTATACTCGCAGCGATTAGTGATATATTATAGAGATGTTACGTAACATCCTGTAAGATAAAATCTCTNTGAGTTATATTATACTCGCAGCGATTAGTGATATATTATAGAGATGTTACGTAACATCCTGTAAGATAAAATCTCTGATTACCATATGTGTTTCGCAATTAAAGATTTGAATATTTTTTCTGGCAATACTATATTGCTCGAAATGTAACGCTAAGTGCTGTTATTCAGAAAACATTAATTTAAAAATACTGTATAACACTTTATAGAATATACTTTTTAAACAAACGAATTGCTTATTCTGTGCTTTCATACCATAACTCATTTATATTTTCCTTACTATCTAAGTTAACAATAACATTACTAAATCTACTTCCAGTTATGTAATCAGTTGCCTGAAACAGTTACTCAAAGGAAGAAAATGTTCATACTCACATCACACGCATAATATTTCGTACACAAAATACATGCTAAAAAAGTAGGCCTTCGCTTTAGATAAATAACGATCAACAGATTTGTGCAAAGGGCCGCAACGTTTATTTGTGGAATTGTCCGCTGTCCGCAAGCATACAAATAATAATAACCTCAAACACACAGATTAAAAAATATATTTATGATATCGTCTTTCATTAATACAAAGTAAGATTTTTTCTTATTAAATATATCAGTTATGGAGAATTCCATGTTTGTCGAAAGGAAATAATCTTTCTTTCGATGCATGGATTAGTGTTTATATTTCGCAAATAAGGCCACGGGCACATGTAATGAAACGCATGTGGCCCACTGGTAGTACGTTGGACACCACTGCCCTGGATTTTAACATCAACAACACGAAATGACACTGTATTAGTATTTGAAATAATTATTTATTATTATAGGTTGTTAATTATCAAGTGTCGGAACCTCGATCAGAAAGAGCAAGCAAAATTATTGTAATGGAGTTTATGTTAGTTTGTATTGACGTGCACTAATAGTGTTGAGAGATTCGAAAATAAATATAAATTTTCCATTTTTGTAACCAGCGAACACGAGGGACAAATATTATAAGAAGAGCAAACAGAGTTGATAAANAATATAAATTTTCCATTTTTGTAACCAGCGAACACGAGGGACAAATATTATAAGAAGAGCAAACAGAGTTGATAAAGTTTTGTTGCGCACTTTACTCTTTCATTTTCAAAATGAAATACCCTATGTGTAACGGACTAGAATCTCCAGCTGGATGCTACCACTTATTTTCGCTGTCAGTGACTCCCGGTCCAAAAGGAAAATTTTCCAATAAAAAAAAACATTTACTGTAAATTATGGAACAACTTGAATATGTTGTAAGTGAATCTTAGAATTAAGACACATATAATACAGCAATTTTTCTTCTTCCGATCCTCCGAAAATCGACGTCTCTTTGTGCTATAATGCCTAACATTAAAGTGTAAATGTGGTGCAAGATGCATAAATAGGCGAGATAACTCCTACCAAAGAAAAGGGCATTGGAACCAAGACCCCAATAGTGGCTTTAAATATTCAAAAGAAATAGGTGTCGGTTTGAAATTTTTATTTATCGGCCTCCCTTACCACCCAATATTTTATGGTCAAATGAGAGTGGAGGTAGCGGCTCATAAATTAAATTAACCGAGTCTTATCCCTAAAGGCCACACACACAATCGACGGCTTACCCAGTTTTCAAACATGGAAATTCGTGGTGTGAAGAAAACCGGCATTGGTGACGGGAATTAACCGTAAATGAAGAGAAAGACACTTGGAATGGAAGAGCTATGAATGCAAATTGTATGAAACGAAAGCATCTGAAGAAAACCTACTGGTCGTCAGCAACGTCCGGCATGTTTCCGTGACATGAAAATCCGCCTTTGGATCTCCTGAGGAATGAACTCGGGAGTGGAGACGAGAGTCTGGCGCAAGTAACGAGGTGGCATAGTCGTGTTGACTCACCCTAATGGAATATAGCATACAAGACAATAAACGTTGCAAATAAGTACCGAGATGTTTGCAAATATGAAAACAAAGGAATCTCCAAAGAGCAATTTTGAAATTTCTTCTGATCACCCCAGTAGCAACCTACGTTGGCCCAACAGTTGGGAATTAGTTGGAAAAGTTGGCTTTCTATTGAGCTGGAAAACACACAGTAATACAACGTTGGCTCAACGTTATATGAGACCAAAAATTTGTTACAACGATAATTTTATGACACTAATTAGCACCCCTCAGAAAATGATTCTACTAAATCGGAAATTGCCAAAACATATAGCCAATGTATTTTTTTTAAACATTAAAAATGTTCGGTTGATGGATGGTAAAAGTTGGTAAACATACTGTTTCTAAGTGGTTATGTATTTTTCTGTTTAGCACATGTTGTGAAACCAACATTTTATTTTAAATTATGGAACAAAAGTTTTTGAATGACAACAATGCCGATTAATTCTATTTTATAAACAAAGAATGATTTTCAAGCCCTGAGTTCATTTCACATTGAAATGTGTACATTTGGTTATATTTTATGTTACTGTTAGGATTATAACAGTTGGAAAATGCTATTTTTCATTCACATGGGCGAAAATTTTGTTTTCAACATTATAACATTGGAAATTACTATATATCTGACAAAATAAGGTAATAATTTCGCGTGTTTTGATACAATGTATGTTTTTTTAAACCTAGAAGTCATATCTTATTTTAGGTATACTTTGTTGGCTATGTGTTGGTTACATGTTGGGAAACATACCATTGGCATTTGGTCTATATACTTTCGCTTGGGCAGCATTGATAATCATCATAATTCCCCCAGACCCAGACAATGATGCCACTAAATCAGAAAATGCCAGAACGTACAGCAAGTGTAATATTTTTCAGCATTAAAATGGTTGATTGATGATTGGTAAAAATGTGGTAAACATACTGTTTGTATGTGGTTTGTGTTTTTCTGTTGGGCAAATGTGCCATCAACATTTTATGTAAAATTATGGAACCAACATTTTGAATGTCAACAGTGTCCCTTTCTTGTATTTTGTAAACTTCAAAGGTTTTTAAAAACCTGAGATCCTTAATAATTGAAAAATAGTTAGATGGTTATATCGTATCAATGCTGGTAACACAATGGTTGAAAATTTTTTCTTCAGTTAGGCCACAATCAGGTAATCAACATTACGCCAAAAAAGGAAACGATTATATTTATAATGAAATAAACCAATAATTTCGTATGCTTTCACTACAGCTATGGTTTTGTTGCTTGTATAATTATGTGTCGAGACAACGTTGTGAACACAATAGTTGGTGATGGGTACTTTTTATTATGTTGGTCTAACATTTCATTACATATATTTTGTAATTAGGATATTATTAGTTTATTCTAAACAAAGTTTATATAATGCATTTTATTTGCTTGACTCTTCTGTTTGTTGTAAACAGCGGTCCTATAAATATAAACAGTTGGTAGTGTGTTGGTTACTAGTTGGAAGGTATACTATTGCAACTTGTAGGTATTCGTATGTTTGGCCAACGCCTGGAACTGGTGGTATTTGGAAGGTAAAGTTGGAAACACGTTGTTTTAAAATTTAATATTTATACAATTATTAAAACTAAAATAAAAAATTTTAATTTTATCCACGATTCTTTCTAAGCATATCTATAAGGGGGCCTTAAAATAAATTATAGTTTCATGAATGTAGATCAATTTTTTTTAACGAAAACGAAAACTTATACGTGAAAGTATAAATTATCTGTTTTTGATGTAAGAATTTCGTTAATTTTTAGTACCCTTTAAGGTAACGAAGTTATAAGAAATTTGTGAACTTTAAAGGATATAATATTGGAATTTATTACTATTCTTTAACAGCTGAAGTTTGTTTGGCATGTTAATATGTAGACATATGGTGGCTTGAAACATGTAAAGCATAACCGTAACTTCATCTGTTATTTCGCATGGAATGATTTAAAAGTAGTCATTTATTACATACTAATACACTAAGGAGTATAATAGAGAACAGGAAACCAATTAATATAATTAATCTTCTCCTACAGTGTTATAGTGGATTAGTGGATAGCATGTAGTACTAGTGACTCAAAGGAACGTGTTAATGCCCACTAAGTTGGAGTAGATTATGATAATACAGATTTTTATGGAGAGTGGTCTGTTGTGGTGTAAAAAAATGCGAAGTAGTTGTTTGTAATTTTAAACTACTGGTAACATTTTATCTAAAGCGTGACTAACAGATGTTGGCAGAACGTTATTTAATGGTTGGCGTTATGTATGTACTAACACAGCTTGATAGTGACAATTTTACCATACGTGGGAGGGTAATGAAGATACAAAGGTCAACTTCTTTAATTTAAATGGATTTATAATTGTTGTTAGTACTCCTCGACATATGAAGATGTAATAAATACGATGACATTTGCCGGTCATTCAAGATCGCTGAAGGCCAATGACAAAGTAAATTGCCCCACTGCACGGAACAATGGGATATTAGTCTGTGTTGTACTGTTGCGGCGATCAGACGACTTCTTCGTGACGTAATTAGAACTTGCACAATGTACACGACATCCGAAATAGTTGATATGGTTTTCATTTATGGCGAATGTCACCGCAGCATTATAGCAACAATGCGATTGTGTGCTGAGGGATATCCTGATCGTGTCACACCGGCACACCATGTCTTTGCGAACATAATAAAACATTTCAAGAAACTGGAAGCGTGGAAAAGAAAAGACGCCAACGACGAAAAACAGCAGCTGACGAGAAAAATGAAATTATCATCTTAGCTGCAGTAGCACACAATCCACATGTCAGCACGATGCGGCTTGAAAGTGAGAGTGGGACCTGTCAACGGAGTAGTCTGCGAATATTACATAGCAGCAAATTTCAGCCTTTCCACATTTCACGTCAACAACAGCTACATGGAAACGACTTTCGACGTAGGGTACAGTTCTCCGAATGGTGTCTACGAAAACTACAAACCGATGACACGTTGCTGTCCAAGATTTAATTTACTGATGAAGCGTAATTTACAAACTATGGGCATATTAAACTTCGCAACACGCACTACTGGTCAGCTAACAACCCACACTGGCTGGGAAAAGTGGATAAACNTCTGCGAATATTACATAGCAGCAAATTTCAGCCTTTCCACATTTCACGTCAACAACAGCTACATGGAAACGACTTTCGACGTAGGGTACAGTTCTCCGAATGGTGTCTACGAAAACTACAAACCGATGACACATCGCTGTCCAAGATTTAATTTACTGATGAAGCGTAATTTACAAATTATGGGCATATTAAACTTCGCAACACGCACTACTGGTCAGCTAACAACCCACACTGGCTGGGAAAAGTGGATAAACNTATGGGCATATTAAACTTCGCAACACGCACTACTGGTCAGCTAACAACCCACACTGGCTGGGAAAAGTGGATAAACAGAGACCATAGTCTGTAAACATGTGGTACGGCATCGTACACAATCACCTAAATGGTACCTATTTTATTGATGGGACACTAAATAGCATTAAGTATTTACAGCTCCAAACAGAAGTGCTACCGCCATTATTGAAAGACATCCGACTGGACATAAGGCAATCCAAGTGGTAACATCACGACGGATGTCCCGCTCATTCTTCACAGATAATTACAACGGTTCTTAACAGAACTTTTTGTGGTCGTTGGATCTGTCGGTCTGGAAACACGAAATGGCCTGCACGTTCCCCGTAATTATGCCAATTGACTTTTATCTGTGGGAAACATTAAAGCAACAGGTCTACAAAAACCCACCGACGACTCCCAAAGTCAAGATTAAATTCGACGTGCGGTATTGTCCGCTCAGAATAGCTTTCCAGTATATATCAATGCACNATTGTCCGCTCAGAATAGCTTTCCAGTATATATCAATGCACAAGATCACCAATTTGAACACCTGATATAATAAAATAACAAAGGAAGTGTAGTCAGAGGCTGGCTTTTGTTTAAACAATCGACAGCTACAGGACGGCTACAGTCGCTACAGGATGGCGCTACGTCGCGTCGGTCCATTGTTGCGTGTGGCGGTGCAGTTTGCTTCGTCATTCTCTTTTAGCGATCTTGAATGTCAAGCAAATGCCATCGTATTTATTACATCTTCATATGTCGAGGGGTGTTAATAAAAATTATCATTCCATTTAAATTAACGAAGTTAATCATTGTATGAACTCACTTTCTTGTTGTGTGTCTGTGTGTATGGTGATGTGTGTGTATGTGCATGTGTGTGCCCCTTTGAACGTCTCAACCAAATTTTATCAAATTCGGTATGCATATAGTACTCAGTAAAAATACCTACCGTTACAGTTTTCGACCACGTCNCAACCAAATTTTATCAAATTCGGTATGCATATAGTACTCAGTAAAAATACCTACCGTTACAGTTTTCGACCACGTCGGGCACTTACTGTCAAAATGGCGCCCATTTGAATATTTAGGGTGATATGTCATCTCGGGAGCCATTCAACCGATTTAAAGTAAATGTTGTATTCTGGCATAGCATAGTGTAGGAATATAATTTTGAGATGGATGTTGTTGTTAGTCCGACATTTTAGAAGATAGCACCTAATGAACAAATTTCATTATATCTAAAAAACTATTGAACCAATTCACACCCAATATGTGATGTTCGTAATACTACAACAGGCTAGGTAAACGTAAGTGACTAAAGTTGATTAGGTAGTTAGTTTCGAAATGGCGGCCATAAAAATATTCGAGGTTTATTTCATATATATGTATACCATACCATTTAACTAGTTTCAACGAAATTTTGTATGCTGAAATTATCTTTTACAAGCATTGTATATGCCAACACATAGCCACTTTGGTTTGCCATTTTGAAAGTTTGTGCCACATGAATGTATAAAGTTTTTAATGTCATATCTCGGAAAACAATTAACTAATTTCTACAAAATTAGCCAAACAGGCAATACTGCGTCAGATGGTGTTAAAATGTATGTTATACGTATGCCAGACACTTATTTAAAAAATGGAGGCCATATAATTTTTAAATCAGAATTGTATATCGTTGAAACTATGTAATCAATTCCAACTTAACTTTGTATGCTGGCAGTAGCTATTACAATTAAAAACTTTGTCTTCACGGAGCATCNATGTAATCAATTCCAACTTAACTTTGTATGCTGGCAGTAGCTATTACAATTAAAAACTTTGTCTTCACGGAGCATCCTTAGTCCGTCATATTTTGACATAACGCCACAAGAATAAACAAATATTTATGTCATATTACCGGAAACAACTAAAAAATTTCTACCAAATGTGGCAGGCAAGTAGTAATATGGCAGATGATGTAAAATTGTATCTTGTAAGTATGTCAGACACTTATTTTCAAAATGTTGGCCATGTAGCTATCCTAGCTTAGAATGCTACACTGCCAAACCACGCAATCAATTCCAACTTAACTTTGAATGCTGGCAGTAGATATTACAAGTAAAAACTGTGTCTACACGAAGCATCTTTTGTCCGCTGTTTTGTAAGATAGGGCCACACGAACAAGTAACATTTTTATCTCATATCTCGGGAAACTGTTACTGGTTCCTATAAAATTTGACAAACAGGTAGTACTGCGGCAGATGATGTAAAAAGGTATGTTTTAAGTATGTCAGACACCTATTTTGAAAATGGCGGCTTTATTGCAATTTAAGCTTGGAATTATTTATAGTCGAATTCCAACTTAACTTTGTATGGTAACAGTAGATATAACAAGTGCACATGTGTCTACATTTCGCATTTTTTTTTNCGAATTCCAACTTAACTTTGTATGGTAACAGTAGATATAACAAGTGCACATGTGTCTACATTTCGCATTTTTTTTTGTCATTTTGTAATACAGTGCCACACGAAGAAATACAATTTTTATGTAATATCTCGCGAACCAATTGANTTTTTTTTTGTCATTTTGTAATACAGTGCCACACGAAGAAATACAATTTTTATGTAATATCTCGCGAACCAATTGAGAGATTATTACCTAATTTGGCATACAAATTGCACTATAACTAATGGGGAAATGGGTAATGTTGTAAGAAGGCCAGGCAATTATTTTCAAAATGGTGGCTATTTAAATATTTTAGCTCTATTGTTTTTATTAACGAAAGAAATTGCAACTTCACTTGGTATGGTGGCAGTATCTCTTACAACCATCAAATTGGTCTTCGCAGAGCATTATTTCTCTGCAATTTTGTAAGTTTCTCCAGCAATAAACATTAAGTTTTCATTTCATGTCTTAGGAAACAATCAACCCATTCTTACTAAATTTACGAAGAAGTTGTACTGTGATAGGCCATAAAAATATACGTATTTTTTAAGCGCGAAAGAAAATTATTTTCAGAATGGTGGCTATAAAATATTTTAACTTAATTTGCTATATCTACGAAACTATGTAATCAATTTTA
The DNA here is from genome assembly GCA_002778355.1 of Clitarchus hookeri. Lineage (NCBI taxonomy): Eukaryota > Metazoa > Arthropoda > Insecta > Phasmatodea > Phasmatidae > Clitarchus > Clitarchus hookeri. Next base: position 156,008 of record NQII01001010.1, read on the forward strand.
ACTTACCTTCGTTTACTAGCAGTTGGCCCTATACAACTCATCGAATGTGCTAATACACACATTTTTGTCCTCAATTTATGAATATCGTCACATGAAAAACGTGGACGTTTTTACCACATCTCAGGGGGAAATCTACCGATTTCCATCAAATTCTTCACACAAGTAGCGCTATGGTAGGCCGTGTAAACTGTTATGCTTTAAGTGGCTCAGTCACTTATTTTCCAAGTGATGGCTATGAAAATATTTAGTTTACTAAACCCTATAATTCGATACTTTAGACTGGTTAAATCTGAAATTAATGCTCCGAATTCGACCATCATAAAGCAGTTTATTGCACACTATGGAATGACGTTTCCTGGGTTCAAGTCCCGAGTAAGACTCGTGTGTATTTGTAATTGCCTCACTAGTAGTGCGTATGGTTCCAGTCTCATCTCTCATTTATTTCTTTCAACGAAACAAGTCCTACCTACCAACTCAGCTGTTAAGAGCTCTTTAAAAAATTAATTGCACCCATTTTGTTGTATGTAAGCTCTTTATTTATATAATTAACTTCTTTTTTGTGTTGACAATATTAATGTGAATGCAGGTCTCCTACTTTGGGTAATTTTAATTTGCCCTGTATATTAATTTAATAATGAATGTAAGATATTTTAAATAGCCTATTACAGAGTTAAGTTACTCAAAATGACAGCGATATCAATTTATTTCCTTACATTTTCTTACTATTAATATATCACTCTTCCAAAATCATAGTACATAGAGTTAATGAGGAGGTAATTTTGGGTTGTGTTTAAATTGTACAGCCGCGTTTCCACTTGATTTGATCTGTTGCTTTTAAAATATAGTATATGCCGAAGCAATGAGTTCGAAATATTTTCACTTTTGACATCGTCCCACACTGAAGTAATTGTGTGTGTATATATATACGTACATTTATATATGTATGTATACATACACATATATGCACACACATGTTAAAACATTTTATCAATTTCCACTCTCTTTAACCCTGATAACAACTTACATGATATTCATAAACCGTTCAAAAACTGTATAACTTCCTGTTTTTTTAACATGCGTCTTTCTTTTTTCACCGCAATTAAATCGTATTAGGCTGTTTTGTCCTCTCGCCTTTAACTCTAGATCATTTTTCTCTCTTAAGTTGCCTCTTTGTCATTCTCATCACATTTGAATGTTCTCTACCGACCTTATCACTTTCCTTTTCTAAACCCATATTTACCACGCCTCATATTTTGTGTTCTTTTTTGCTATTGTTTGTGACGTGTATTAATTTTTGTTGTCACTATGTGTCTTATGATATAATTTTTTTAGTATCAGTTTATAATTTCTTTGCGCATTATGGTTGGGTTTGGTTATTTTCCATTATTTCCTTATACTGTGACCAATAAATTATCTTTTTCTAATTTACTTCTAATGCGTATCTATGGAATGCCTTCTTCCTAACATCGCAGGGCAATACTCTCCAGTACGACGTTGCACTTCTTAATAAGGCATTTATTCGAGGTTGTTATTTCTGCAATAGTTGGATTTAAAAAAACTGTGGGCTGCTCTGGGCTAGAATGACAACAGTGATTGGGCGCCATGGTGTAAATAGTGGTATAAAGGTGACACAATTGAAATACAGGATGAGTAAATAAGAATACCCCAAATTTGAAGGTCTATAATATCAAAACCAAACTAACTACAAACTTGGTTGACCAATCGAATGAATCGTGGAACTGTGAAGTTTGTTTACCATATCTTCATAAATGTTCAATGTGACCACCCCAAGTGGCCCGAATTCGTTCCATACTCCTGTCAGCACGTCCGGTGTTACGGTTTGGATGACGTCCGTGATTATCATTTGTGGTCGTCAATGTTAGCCGGTAGTGGTGGACGAAACACTTATTCATTTATGTACCCCCATAGAAAAAAATCGCACGTGTTAATATCCGGGCTTCTTGGGGGTCAGTGATGAAGAGCCTAGTCACCAGCTGCTTCTCGACCAATCCAGCGTTGCGGCAACGTCTCGTTGAGGTATCCGCGAACAGCTAGGTGCCAATGGGGTGGCGGACCATCCTGCTGGAAAATNCTGCTTCTCGACCAATCCAGCGTTGCGGCAACGTCTCGTTGAGGTATCCGCGAACAGCTAGGTGCCAATGGGGTGGCGGACCATCCTGCTGGAAAATGAAGTCCCCTGCCACCTCGTCTAACTGAGAAAATAACCACTCTGCAAGTATTCCTAATAAGGGATTCAAGTAACAGTGGGTTCGTGAAAAAAGGAATGGCCGAAAACAGTGTCTTTGGCTACAGCGCAAAACACGTTCACTTTGGGGGAAGCGCGCTCGTGTTCGGTGGTTTCATGTGGAGGCTCCTGACCCCATACCCGCACGCTGTGCCGGTTCACCTTACCATTTGTATGGAACGTCGCTTCATCGCTAAAAATCAGCTTAGACATGAAGGCATCGTCTACCTCGTTCTGGGCAAGAACGAACGCGCAGAAATTACGTCTCAGTTCTTTATTCCTTTCGGCAATAGCCTTAACAAGCTATAACATGTATGGTTTGTATAGCAATCGCTTTCGCAACATTGTCCATACCGTCGACTGAGGGGTTTGCATTTCCCGGTTAGCTTGTCGAGTTGATTTTCTCGGACAGCGAACGAACGCTTGTTGAATCAGTTGCACATTCTGTTTGGACACACGCGGCCGCTCGGAACTTTTGCCTTTGCAAAGGCACCCTGTGTCACAGAGCTGNGTTGCACATTCTGTTTGGACACACGCGGCCGCTCGGAACTTTTGCCTTTGCAAAGGCACCCTGTGTCACAGAGCTGACCAAACCAACGTACGATACTCCACCTACCGGGAGGATAACGTCCGTATTTGCGACGGAATTCACGTTGAATAGTCGTAACCGATTCACATTTAGTAAACTGAATAACACAGAACGCCTTCTGTGGTTTCGTCGCCATCGTAATGCGGACTAACACAAAACACACGCTCATATTGCTACGACAGACGCTCCCAGTGCCATCTCTCGGCTCATACAGGAAACATCAGACCGTTCCCTTCACATTGTCGTGTCGAATGCGAGATCGCTACCCCCTCAGTACATCAAACCGAGCATTACGANTCAGACCGTTCCCTTCACATTGTCGTGTCGAATGCGAGATCGCTACCCCCTCAGTACATCAAACCGAGCATTACGAACGCCATTCAAACCGTAACACCGGACATGCTGACAAGAGCGTGGAACGAGTGTGATGACCGCGAGATGTCAATCGGGCCGCTCATGGTGGTCACATTAAACATTTATTAATGTGCGGTAAAAAAACTTCACGGATCGACGTTTAATTTGATTGGTTGTAGGTTGTAGGTTGTTTGGTTGTAATATTATAGATCTTCAAATTTGGGATATTCTTTTATATTCAACCTGTATTATCAATTGAGAGGGGTTTGTTTTCCATCCCCACGTAATCGATCATCATGCTGACCCGATCAGACCGGCAAATATTACACAAAACTGGTATGCTAAAAGATAATATATGGGCCCTACAGATATGTTAAGATATTTTCTAAGTGATACAATTCTTAATTTTTTAACTCTCTTAATAAATGTTATGTTAAATTATGTATTCTGAAGTTTCGGCTATGTTTCTCATTCGCCTGGCCCACTATGCGCCTTGGAATTCAAATCATATTTTACATTTTTATGATATAAGTTTGCCACAGTAATATATGCATTGCTCTACGGAACTGTTAGGAAATTTGGTTCATTTTCTTTTCTTAATCCGTCTTTACCCAAGACGTTTATTGAGGCAATACTACAACACTGGTAAACAGTCTGTAATCATAACAAGTTTTGCAGTAAAAATCGCAATGTTTCGGACAGTGTTAATTTTTACTTGTTTATAAAGTAGTACTGTTTCTNAACAAGTTTTGCAGTAAAAATCGCAATGTTTCGGACAGTGTTAATTTTTACTTGTTTATAAAGTAGTACTGTTTCGAAATATATTATTAGTTTGTAAAGCACTATTAATATGCAAATAAAATGTTAAGATATTATTTACTTCGTAGTTACATTGGAACACGAGACGAATGTGGATGATGGTTCTTTCCATGCTCCGCTCNTTAAGATATTATTTACTTCGTAGTTACATTGGAACACGAGACGAATGTGGATGATGGTTCTTTCCATGCTCCGCTCCCAGATATTATAATTTTCCAAGGCAAACATGCTTAGGACTGTTTTTTATAAATTTACTAATTCCCTGAGTGTGAATGGCTTCCTCGAAGACATCATTCATATTCAAAAGCTGTCCATACCATACACGGAAAGAACAGTTTTGTGGTTACTAAAAACATTTTGTTGGCGACCGCACAATTATTTTATCAATATTGATATGACAAAAGGTTTTGTGGTGCCAAAAAAATCATTTTTCCATTCCAGTATTTAGTGCAAACTACAAAATGACGTCACCAATAAATTCAGTGTGTTTTTAGACAATAATTTGTTCATTAGTCGCAGCGATACTGGCTAGTGAAATTCCCAAAGGTATATTGACAGTTGTGATCTTTTGCAGTTAGGTATGGTCTAAAGCAACATAACACTAAAATCAAAGTCATCGTGAGTGGGATTCTTACCTTAAACCACTCAACTGCGAGCTCAGCGTGTTACCATTTTTTTAAGTTGACTTTATTGACTGATACATTTGCCGTTGTACAGAGTGGGTGTGACGTTGGGACAGTGTGTTTATTTTGCGTTTGACGAGCTGACGGTAGACCGAACTGGGGCTTGAACTCCCGAACCTCCGACTACAAGTCGGCCACTCTACCCCTGAGCTATGAGGGTAGAGCTCCATTACTGCTACCTTGCACGACGTTAAATGTTGTCTCCAGCATTAATATAATATAATTCTAATAAGTGGCACGCATGACAAGGTTTGCACTCATCATCTCATGGAAAATTTATTTTCTGGAATAATTAACGTGTAACATTTACTAACTTCGAATAAAGGAGNTGCACTCATCATCTCATGGAAAATTTATTTTCTGGAATAATTAACGTGTAACATTTACTAACTTCGAATAAAGGAGCTATCTAACCCGTTCATAAGCAATTCAGAATATCCTTCATGAATTAGTTCCTAACTACATGCAAATAATAAAAAATAGACAAAATAGCGTCGTAGCTAGAAAGCAGGTGTCCACTTTGAATATACCAGAGCGTATGCACAGAATATAAAGGGTGCGGTTTTGCAGTCGCAGCTAAATTGTTTACTTTGGAAAACATGAAAGCTGTTGCTGCCAACTAAATATTGCGTGGCAGCAAACAAATGTTTTTTCAAAAAACAAATATGTTAGTGAGCACTAATTATCTTTATTACTGGCCAATCTACGTGTTAATGGTCACCAAAATTAGATTTTTAACCAACAACAAAATTTCGCCTTTGAAAGCATCAACCAAACCGTTTGTGTAGCCACAAAAAAATTTTATTTTTAGTGTAATTGAACATAGGAACTTTAACTTAATGACATAAAGCATGAACTCGTACAAAATAAAATAGCTTTAGTTAAATATTAATATATTCGTTTGGTAGAGAAACAAATAAATATTAACTTTTAGCAGTGAAACATTTTCTTTCAACTCCGAAAATCGATGGAATATTCGGGTTGGCGGTCAGCAGGCTCACGTGGTTTAACAAGCCTAGCTTTTAAGCGTTATTATCTTTTTACATGCCAATGTGGTGACCTGATATTGTGGCTATACCAGAAAGTTTTTAATATGTTATAATATTGTCTGATGGTAATAAACCTGAATACCTGGTATGTATATATTTCACTGCGTGTACTTTGTACTGGTTTTGGGGTTATGTAAACAAAATTACTTCAAAGGATTAAAAAAAATTACATTTAAAGCCTTAAATTATTTTAGACGAGGGAATAAATTATTTTATGAAAGCTTGTCACTTTGTAATTTAGGAAATAATTAATCAAATTCACATTTTTTCTGCAGAAAAANTGCACTCATCATCTCATGGAAAATTTATTTTCTGGAATAATTAACGTGTAACATTTACTAACTTCGAATAAAGGAACTATCTAACCCGTTCATAAGCAATTCAGAATATCCTTCATGAATTAGTTCCTAACTTCATGCAAATAATAAAAAATAGACAAAATAGCGTCGTAGCTAGAAAGCAGGTGTCCACTTTGAATATACCAGAGCGTATGCACAGAATATAAAGGGTGCAGTTTTGCAGTCGCAGCAAAATTGTTTACTTTGGAAAACATGAAAGCTGTTGCTGCCAACTAAATATTGCGTGGCAGCAAACAAATGTTTTTTCAAAAAACAAATATGTTAGTGAGCACTAATTATCTTTATTACTGGCCAATCTACGTGTTAATGGTCACCAAAATTAGATTTTTAACCAACAACAAAATTTCGCCTTTGAAAGCATCAACCAAACCGTTTGTGTAGCCACAAAAAAATTTTATTTTTAGTGTAATTGAACATAGGAACTTTAACTTAATGACATAAAGCATGAACTCGTACAAAATAAAATAGCTTTAGTTAAATATTAATATATTCGTTTGGTAGAGAAACAAATAAATATTAACTTTTAGCAGTGAAACATTTTCTTTCAACTCCGAAAATCGATGGAATATTCGGGTTGGCGGTCAGCAGGCTGACGTGGTTTAACAAGCCTAGCTTTTAAGCGTTATTATCTTTTTACATGCCAATGTGGTGACCTGATATTGTGGCTATACCAGAAAGTTTTTAATATGTTATAATATTGTCTGATGGAAATAAACCTGAATACCTGGTATGTATATATTTCACTGCGTGTACTTTGTACTGGTTTTGGGGTTATGTAAACAAAATTACTTCAAAGGATTAAAAAAAATTACATTTAATGCCTTAAATTATTTTAGAAGAGGGAAGAAATTATTTTATGAAAGCTTGTCACTTTGTAATTTAGGAAATAATTAATCAAATTCACATTTTTTCTGCAGAAAAANAAATTATTTTATGAAAGCTTGTCACTTTGTAATTTAGGAAATAATTAATCAAATTCACATTTTTTCTGCAGAAAAATTTCTGTCCTTTATTAAACGTTATGCCAACACTGGTTACTTATTTTAGCAAAAATTAGCATTTTTTATGGGAATTACCAAGTGCATAAGTCCATAAAACCTGTAGGCCCTTTTCACAGTCACAGTCAGTTCGTAGTCCCGAGATAACCCAGAGATCATCAGCCTCGAAGTTGGTCCGAAATTAGTCCGGACTAAGGGTGGGCCAATATTTCGTATTCATAAACTCTGACTACAGCAGAATGAAATTTAGTCGTGCGATCGTATGAGCACATTGCTGCCGGGTGTCTTTCACATGTGCATTCCAGGTTTCTATAACTAATTAAAGCTTTACAACGAAATTACCTCACGTTTAGACGACATATAAAATTAAAAGTAGATTCAGCTTATTAATTTTTCTTACCAAAATCACTGTAAAGTGCAACATATTCAATGCTTTACCTATGATTTAATATTTTCTAATATATTAACATGTTAACACATTCATGCATGTGACTCTGTAGATCAATGAATGAAATAATAGTTTTCCATTTATAAAATATGGTTTCCAAACTCACATCGACGGTAAATAATTTCCTGTGATCTACTACAAATACATGTTGACGAAATTTATTCTTTGAACGAGTATTTTGTCCGTACTTGCAGCAAAAAATAGTTATACAAATATTTTTCTTTAATTCGCATATTTTTATTACCGATTCTGTATTTTAATGCCACAAGATGAAAGACGAAATAATTAATGTACAATTTTCATCGTATAATTCATTGTTAATTTGTAAGTTTTTCGTCTCATATTATAACTGTGGCCGGATATCGTCTCAGAATCTACCCTAAGAACCCAGAGAATATTCCCATTCACTGCTACATGCGCTAACCAATACTCCAACTCCATAATTATAACATCTATGATTATATAAGGAAAGGAATTACAAAGGTGAAATTGTCACAGCAGCTTAATTAAGAAAAAAATTGTTTACGTTTTTTGTATAATTCCCTGGGCTATAAAATTCTATTTATATTTTCCGCCCATTAAAAAATTTGCTTTCGTATGAAAATCTTCATAAAAAATTTATAACATTACATTCTTAATCCAGAAATACAATTTACCCCTCTCAAAAAAATATTGGTAAAACTACAATATTGCAAAGAAACCCCTTTATCAATAATTTGAGTCAAAATTGAGAACTTACGGCAAAATAAGAGTTCCAATTTACAACTCACTAAGCAAAAGTTAGGTTACATATTGAAACAAGCATTTAACGTTTGTATGGCAGACGAATTCATTTCCCTTAAAAATAAATGCATTTCTTAAATTTTCCTACAGTTCCCTGTAGTTTCCCAGAGTATCAGCTGGCCTCAGTTCTGGGCTCAAAAGCAACGTTCTCGCCTCAGGCTCTCAAAAACATGCTGGAAATGCTGGTAGGATCCTTCCAACGGAATTCAAACTTGCCGTTGAAGTAGCTGACGAGGACGACGCCATGACACACAGGTCACATAATGAAACTTCGTTCAGGAGATGGGGAAAATCTTGCCGTAAATAGTTACCAGCCGAATACAAGGGGGCCACGGTGGAGTAGTGGTTAGACTAACCAACTTCTACCTAGGCGAACCTGGTTGGATTCCCGCCAGGGTCACTCATAGATTTTCGCATGTGAGAATTGTGAAGGACGATGCCGCTGGTGGGTGGGTTTTCTCGGGGATCTCCCTCTTCACTGCCCAACCATTCTGGTGGTTCTCCATACTCACCTTGCTTTACCCTCATCGGTTCTCAAGACGTCGATGATAAGAGCCATCCAAATCTCTTCTCTCTCTCTAGCCGACCACGACACTAAACGCCACGACTCGAGAGAGGAGCACTGCTCCGTCGGACTCGTCGCCAAGAGCAGCAAACAGTGGGACAACTATTCGTTTATTCACCTAGCCGCCAAGCATGCGTGCTCAGGAGTGACGTCACAGGAAACTAGGTAACAAACTTCGCCATAACGTACTAGTGAACTGGTCATATACCTATACACTGGTGGTATGAGCCTGATGAATATATTTTTACTACGATACTGCCCACATAATGACTATAAATACACCGAAGATCCAAAAAAGCTGGTACACCCACCTAATATCGTTTACCCCCCCCCTNCCCACATAATGACTATAAATACACCGAAGATCCAAAAAAGCTGGTACACCCACCTAATATCGTTTACCCCCCCCCTTCTCCCCGAGCACGCAGAAGTGCCGCAAAACGACGTGGCATGGACTCGACTAATGTCTGAAGGTATGCAGGAGGCAATTCACACCATGAATCCTGCAGGGCAGTCCATAAATCCAATCTAAGCCAATTTGAAAAAGGGTTGCACGTCTGTCACTTTTAATGATTCTCATCAGTCGTCGTTTGTCCCGTTCTATCACGATCTTTTTCCGGCCGCAGCGATNTGGACTCGACTAATGTCTGAAGGTATGTAGGAGGCAATTCACACCATGAATCCTGCAGGGCAGTCCATAAATCCAATCTAAGCCAATTTGAAAAAGGGTTGCTCGTCTGTCACTTTTAATGATTCTCATCAGTCGTCGTTTGTCCCGTTCTATCACGATCTTTTTCCGGCCGCAGCGATNCGTCTGTCACTTTTAATGATTCTCATCAGTCGTCGTTTGTCCCGTTCTATCACGATCTTTTTCCGGCCGCAGCGATGTCGAAGACGTGATGTTTTACTGTATTCCCGTTATTCAAGGCACACACTCGTGAAATGGTCGTACGCGAACATCCAAATGTTATCGCTGNTGTTTTACTGTATTCCCGTTATTCAAGGCACACACTCGTGAAATGGTCGTACGCGAACATCCAAATGTTATCGCTGCCTCGGAGATGATATGTCCCATCTCTCGTGCGCCGACTAAAACACCACGATCCTACTCACTAAAATCTTGATAACCNTATGTCCCATCTCTCGTGCGCCGACTAAAACACCACGATCCTACTCACTAAAATCTTGATAACCTGCCATTGTAGTAGCAGTAACCGATCTAGCTTCCGACCGCATCACGTTACTCTGATTGGTTCCATACCTCTGTTATTGGCATACGCGCNAGCAGTAACCGATCTAGCTTCCGACCGCATCACGTTACTCTGATTGGTTCCATACCTCTGTTATTGGCATACGCGCGCCTATACCAGTTTTTCTGGCTCTTCAGCGTAGTTGTTCGTTGCTAAATACAAAACTAAAAAAATCGTTACAGAAAAGTTTAGATTTATTTACCCAGTTCAGATACGATTCTTGTGGACAGCAATCCGAAGTGTTACCACTGTGCAACCAATTCCTACAAGAATTTCGTTTACTTTTGTAAATATTATTCTGTGATGTGCGTTTTGTACTAAACCGCCACTAATTTGGAAATGTTATATTGCATCTCGCAAGCATAGTTATTCCGATGTGAAATTTGGTGTCATAGCATTGGCTTAAAATATAATATTGAGTTGAGTTGAGTGATTTGAAGTAATGTAATTATGTCTCCTTGTCTCTAACCTATTTTTTGTTGGTAGTAAATTTCATCTATCACCAACTTGCATTTAATACAAGCAAAGCTGTTATGTTTATGTCATGTTTATTTCTGACTTAAGTACGACGTTTGTACTGCCCTAATTCCGGACTAAACGTTGGTCATTACTAAAGCAATATGATCCTCGCAATAGCAGTAATGCGGGTTAACGAATACGAAAAAAAAAAAAAAAATTTGGAGGATGATCTTTCTTTATCCCGGTCTAAAAATGACTATGGATAAGATCTTGTGTATTGAAAAGTGATTGGCTAAAATTGTATTACTGATAGCGATTTCAAATTGAACATTGCTGCCGGAAAAACGCTATGCTTATTTTTACTTGTCCGACTAATTTAAGTGTAAATATAATGTATAATACACAACAAGTTTAACTTCTCATGTAATAGGCCGGACACTGTAACCATGAACTAAATGAATGTAAAATAACTATGAGGACAAAAATTTGCTAACATATAAATCATAATAATTGTTTTATTTCATTTATTATAATAATTGACATATACATTCAGTCTATATCTAGCATGGAAAACATTTTATTTCGTTTCCAGTAGGCTAAAGACTATTTTAGAATGTTGAATGTTTTGCTAACGTCAAAATAATGCCTTAATTTAAGACATCTAAGATGTAAGTAATTACTGTAACTAATTTCGTTTTCATAATTTATTAACATCTGTTAGCTTTATTGAATAGCATACATTTTTTTCATTAATTACTTATGACCATTTTTGGCTAATTATTTCTAAGCTATTTTCATACATTGAAACATTATTATCATAAATTCACATAAAAATAAAATATTAAACACTGACGCATTCCCTCAGTAGGTTATTCAGATGTGCACTAACGAAAATTTAACTCCGCGAGTAATAAGAGAAAAAATGCAGAGATGAAAATATACATATATTTAATGAAGTACTACAGAAACGCAATATTTTTTTCACTCCTGTGCGCTTACATCGCCTTTGTTGCTGGCCTACTCATGGCTCTGTGACGTCATGCGAGTGTTCACGCCACGTCGTTAATTGATACAGAATCGTTGTTGCTGGATATATATTCCCCGCGATGCACGGTGAGAGGTAAGGGTTGTGATGCGCTTGTACGTTGAGGGTGGGAGGGGTAGCCAGCGCGCTGTCGGAAATCAGAGGTAATTTAATATTTTTATTGCTTTTGTCCAGCGAGCCACACGCACATATATGCAGAACACGTAATGGTTTCGGAAAGCTTCATCTCGGCTGTCGGTATTATTTAGACCAAACCAGCGATGCCTTTCATTTCTGTTTTGCGGGCGTGTGCGAGAGAAAAGTTAGCTATGATTTAGATCGTCGTCCGAAATCAATTACGACCCAACAAGTCTGCGTTGTTCGTTTGTTTGAAAAACTACATCTACCTGCTAGTTAGCTGAATGAATTAAAAAAGTAATTCCCCGAGTTGTATTTATAGAAAGAAATATATACGAAAATAGCTGTGTATTATGTAGTGGTGTCACTATTTAATCACAAATTGTCCACCATTATATTGCCGAAGAGTTCGATACCTATGCCAAATTTTCACTTGATCCTGTATATATAAAATTTTTTTATAATTGCAGCTAATCAGTGTGATAGGTGACAGAATGGAAAACAAGATGTTAACGGTATAATTAATAAGCCTAATTTATTCAACAGATGTGGCAATTAATTATGATGAGTTACTGGTTTATTAAGTGTGTTTTAAAAGGCTAGACATAGGAGTATATTTACAATTTTAGAGGGACCAGTAGATTATTTCCTGAGATGAAATATAAGATGAAAAAGTATCTTCCGAAATGGCAGACGATTCATGTCATTTTGTAGAGAATTTTAGCTCACCTACTAGATACGTTGCCACACCAAGATTTGTTAAAAAAATTTTATAGTACAGCAGATATGACACACACCACCACAATAATAACACCGCCACAAAAAAGCAAGAGAGATATTTATACAAATACTAGGGACCTTCCATAGAATTGTTTGCATGCATAAGTGGAAATCAACTGATCGATACAAAGTTTGAGTTTAATTTTCAGGTGAAATTTGTTACATTATATTCTAAAAAGGTTAACTTTCATGTATTTTACGCAAGCTAAAACCACAGCGGCCAACTAAATTGGCTCCAAATTGATTTGATAGTTTCAAAAATGTCGTATGAAACACAAATTGTAACAAGAAAACCATTTAGAAAAATAGTTACAAAATAAGTAACTTACAAATTCACAATAATAATTCCTGCTGTCTGTAATAGTATTTGTAACTTTTTGTATGTTTGTATGTTTGGTTTCACAAAATCAAGAACGAGAATTAATGAATAATTTGTTTTAATGGTAACCAATTTACTGCAATGCTGCAAGCAGAAAATTTTTTGCTGTTTAAAATGTCTAATCATATGACAGTTTTTTATTTTATGAGCCTGTTATAATAAAATCACATGTGTTTAAAGTAGAATACTACAACCATATTTGCTTGCCGAATTTGGCGGCAATCGGTTTAGTAGTTTCGGAGATACTACCTAGAATCTTTGTTAATTCAGACAGAATTATCTCAAAAAATGGCGAGTAATAAAGGCACGAACTTGCATTTATAATGTTAAAAATAATTCTTCTAATCTACCAGTTAGTTTGAAATTGATCAAATGTTTTGGTAGATAGGGTATTTTAACTAAAAATATTAATATGGATGCTTTCTTTGAAAATATGTCTTTTATATACTGAAACCATGTGGATTTTGTGTGGGTTGCGATAGTACTATTAATATAACACATTCTACGGGAAAGAGTTGAGTTATTCTTGATATGCCAAGAAAGAGCTTTAAATTCATTGGTTTTTTTTCTCTTCCAAAATGGCGGACAAAGGGGATTTTACTAATGCTGTTGTAGCTATGGGATTGTAATCTAAAATATTTATACTGTCACCATTTTGAGAAAGAGTGCTTGATATAATAAAATAATTTATGTCGATGTGAGTAACCATAGCTTTACTTGTACCTATACCAAATTTGGCAGGAATCGGGGAACAGTTCACGAGATATAACATAATATCATTATAATTTAGGTGACATAATATTTGTTTATAGAGGACTAATGAAAGCACAAGTGTCTGAATTTGATGATGTATGTGTAAATTGTCATATCGGTAGAATTGTGCCTGAAATATGACACAACTTCCCAAAATTATAAATAATACNGATGTATGTGTAAATTGTCATATCGGTAGAATTGTGCCTGAAATATGACACAACTTCCCAAAATTATAAATAATACAATTTTCAAAATGGGCATAGAGCATGCTCAAAAATTTTGTAAGTAGGCTCTCGTTAAGTGTACAAAGACTGGTGAAATTCAACGCGCAAATTAAAACTGTTTTGACACACACATACTCACCTAAATACACAGACAGAATTTCAGGAAGGTGATACCATAAGCATAGTGTTCTTTCGGAAAATAGGGTAAAATTGGCATGAGTTAAGTGATGATCCATGGTCAGGTTAAAGTCCTTTTTACGGANGATGTATGTGTAAATTGTCATATCGGTAGAATTGTGCCTGAAATATGACACAACTTCCCAAAATTATAAATAATAAAATTTTCAAAATGGGCATAGAGCATGCTCAAAAATTTTGTAAGTAGGCTCTCGTTAAGTGTACAAAGACTGGTGAAATTCAACGCGCAAATTAAAACTGTTTTGACACACACATACTCACCTAAATACACACACAGAATTTCAGGAAGGTGATACCATAAGCATAGCGTTCTTTCGGAAAATAGGGTAAAATTGGCATGAGTTAAGTGATGATCCATGGTCAGGTTAAAGTCCTTTTTACGGANGTTCTTTCGGAAAATAGGGTAAAATTGGCATGAGTTAAGTGATGATCCATGGTCAGGTTAAAGTCCTTTTTACGGAATGATGATTGATTTTGAGTGTGGTGATATTGATTAAGCATAATCATTGAGGACACGTGCAATATTTTGTGGACAATGTGTTCGGCTGGAAGTGTAGAATACGTTGTGCTAGCCAGAAAATCCAGACGTTATCAAATAGCTGTGATAAGATGGAATCAGTTCCGTGCTGAGATCTTGACATCCATCGTTCCTTCGAAAACTACTGCAAAAATGGCATAAGGAACCAACGGATCACTGCTGATCAGGTAAAAATGTTATTTCTACTTAATTATTACCTATCTTACGTTAAGTCACTGAGTTATTTATGTTAGTTCCCAAAATTTTATTTCAAATAAATGCATTAAGGAACAGATGTTGGCAAGTCATGACTACACTGGCAGGCTTTCTTGCAGAGATGAACAATATGTTCATGGCTTGTCTAGTATGTATAAGAGTTTTTAGATCTAGCAATGCATAATTCATATATTATTGTGCAGTTAGTGTGAAAAGTAAATTATTTTCATATAAGTGTTTTCTATTTGAAACGTTGCTACTTGCTTCCTTGTGCATTAAGTACAGGCGCATAATCATCGCGTAATTAGAACTGGGATAAGATATCATAATCGTGTGTTGATAATTACCACATGTTACACTGCTATAAAAGTGCGGCTTGATACATCTACTTTTGCGCACTGAGAAGTTTGTATCTCCACAGTTTAGGAATAAATAAGATGTTATTTTCTGAAAGGTTACGTCGTGACGATCATTAGTGGCATTGTATTCCTACAAATAATTGCTACAATCTGTCTAGGTGTTAAAACGTTTATAGTAGAGGACATACAACAGAAGAAATTTGTCCGATCTCATAACGCCATGTTTCGAAGGAAAGTTGGACAGGGAAAAATTATATACACGATTCGAGATAGTCTCGCCTTATCTATATACACGATTCGAGATAGTCTCGCCTTATCTATATACACGATTCGAGATAGTCTCGCCTTATCTATATACACGATTCGAGATAGTCTCGCCTTATCTATCTGAAATAGAATAGTTTGCAATGTTGTTTTCTTGATATGCAGGTTGATAACGAAGCTCGAAATTTTTTAGGGCATGAAAGGAGTACTGTAGTTTCATTATCAGCATAAAAAAGGACAAAATTTCATGTAACATTATTTAAATTGTATAACACTTCATTTCCATATTTGTGCAGTAGTTTCTGCTGAACGTTATTTGGTTCATGTCAAGAAGTGACCAGCGTTTGGTAACATATTAAAAGTATACAACTATTAATATATGGTTGGATTGAAACCAACTATTGGAAAGGCGACATCGGAGTATAAGTAGTCTTGGGATGAGAAAACAATAATACATAAAAAATTGCCGCATTGAATTTAGATTGTTAAAATAATACATCTCTTGATTAGTAGGAAAAACTATTTTATTAGTTTCAACATACTATTCACCTAAATATTAGTCTACGTGTATACTTCAAGCATGTATAATTCAATCAAAGAAACATATTATGATCACACTCTTCTTCAAGCTGTCTTAAAAATATTTTTAAAAAGTATTATATATTTATTATTTCTCTATAAAAGTGAAAATACCCATTTTCATGCTTCCTTTGACGTCCTGTTTAAAAACCCTAACTGCATAAAAAAAATATATATAGGAAAGGTATCGTGAACACTTTTTCTGTAAACTGATTTCAGCACTGTACTTGTCTGAAGTTACAGGTTGATTTGAAGGTGGAAAACCAAATTCTGNTTTTTCTGTAAACTGATTTCAGCACTGTACTTGTCTGAAGTTACAGGTTGATTTGAAGGTGGAAAACCAAATTCTACATTGAGAAATTAAAAAAAAAACTCTTTGGTATTGCATAAATATACATGTACATATTAATATTTTCTTTGTAAACTGAACGCTGTCTAGCTTCGTATGCATTTTTTCTTCACGTACTGTTTTACATCACTACTCATTAAAACTAAATTTTTTTTAAATTCTGTTATCCGAAATTGCCAACTCTTCAAATGTCGCATATAAGTACATATATTGGCTGAACACAATAACTCCTAATTTGCCTTAGTAACACTAAAATTTCTTCATGTAACATTAAATTTCAGAATGAATTAAAAATATAAAAAATTATATATGGCCATTCAACTAATATTTCTGATTACTATCTCAGCTATGAGAGGCACAGAAAAGCTCTATAGAGCAGATTTTAAGGGTTTTGGATCACCCTCTAGTGTTACCCATGTCTGCCTAGTTAATGTTTCTCTATTTCCAAGGGTGAGTTGGCTGAAATGATCGAGCAGAACAACAATAAACTAGGCGATTTACTAAGATTCAAGATCATACATAATTTATGTGATTTTTTATTGAGAACACATTATACTGATTACTTTAAACGCTCACACAAGTTATGATTGCTTTAACCCAATATCCTGCACAGCCATAATTGAAGCCTCACATCCTTCGGTTGATACTCACCACTGTTTGACTCGTCACATCGTTAGCTCAGAATGCAATGAGAGCTCCCCTAACGCGTCCCTATAAAGCATAAAGTCCCCCCCCATGGTCACACGGCAATAAATGACCACGCTCTTCTTGACCGGCCTCCTTATATTTCGCCTCCTGGCCTAATTTCTCTCTCGCAGCTTGACAGCTCTGTNTTTTTCTGTAAACTGATTTCAGCACTGTACTTGTCTGAAGTTACAGGTTGATTTGAAGGTGGAAAACCAAATTCTGCATTGAGAAATAAAAAAAAAAACTCTTTGGTATTGCATAAATATACATGTACATATTAATATTTTCTTTGTAAACTGAACGCTGTCTAGCTTCGTATGCATTTTTTCTTCACGTACTGTTTTACATCACTACTCATTAAAACTAATTTTTTTTTAAATTCTGTTATCCGAAATTGCCAACTCTTCAAATGTCGCATATAAGTACATATTTTGGCTGAACACAATAACTCATAATTTGCCTTAGTAACACTAAAATTTCTTCATGTAACATTAAATTTCAGAATGAATTAAAAATATAAAAAATTATATATGGCCATTCAACTAATATTTCTGATTACTATCTCAGCTTTGAGAGGCACAGAAAAGCTCTATAGAGCAGATTTTAAGGGTTTTGGATCACCCCCTAGTGTTACCCAATGTCTGCCTAGTTAATGTTTCTCTATTTCCAAGGGTGAGTTGGCTGAAATGATCGAGCAGAACAACAATAAACTAGGCGATTTACTAAGATTCAAGATCATACATAATTTATGTGATTTTTTATTGAGAACACATTATACTGATTACTTTAAACGCTCACACAAGTTATGATTGCTTTAACCCAATATCCTGCACATCCATAATTGAAGCCTCACATCCTTCGGTAGATACTCACCACTGTTTGACTAGTCACATCGTAAGCTCAGAATGCAATGAGAGCTCCCCTAACGCGTCCCTATAAAGCATAAAGTCCCCCCCATGGTCACACGGCAATAAATTACCACGCTCTTCTTGACCGGCCTCCTTATATTTCGCCTCCTGGCCTAATTTCTCTCTCGCAGCTTGACAGCTCTGTTTGATGTTGACATATCGTTCATCTTTAAACACCGCTCGCTCCTACAGCTGTGCCGTCGTTACATCATCCCCTCCATTGAAAGAAGCGACTGTCCTCAGCCGGCTGGAATGATAGAAGATGATGTGGTGGAGGCATGACTTAGCCAGAGCTACCAACTTGGGAAAGGAGTGGTGATGCTGTGAAGTAGAGGCGCGGGAGATCCCATTCTTCTGCGCGATCGTGGTTGTCGCGGATGTTGGTTGCAGTGGTTTTTACAAGAGGCCATTATGGTAGTTTCTTATTGCACTTGAGAAACTAATCATCCGCAGGAAAAGTGCGAGAAAGTTATTAGATAATTATTACTGTAACATATTAATGTCATTTTAATTTAAAGTTCGACACTGTAAATTACTCGTAAATTATAACAATATGGACTTCAAGTTCCATTGTTATTAACTTAATAAAACTGCGACTTGTCATAAAGGACCTACACAAACAAACTCTGTACATTATATTACAAAAATAACATTAATAATATGTAGTCCCTTGAAACACAAAATAATCCATAATACTACAAATTTCATTATGTCACTAATACATAATAAGTTAATTGTGACTTCACCTGAGGGAAATTAGCTGATAGACTTCTATTGGAGGGCTTCGTGTCGTAACGGATGTTGGATGCAAGAACTGCGGGGTAGAAATGTTTTGGAAACATTAATTCTAAATACTTTGTCTCATCGTTCCATAGACCGGTAACAGCTGCTCTCTACTAGCGGACGCAAGAATGACGCTATACGTCCTAGAAGGCAGAGTCATCATTTTCTGTTTATCCTGACGCCATGACGCGGAACGTGGATGGTATACCGGCTTTCGCGTATAATTAATGTGTTATAATATCTACGTAGAGTTACTTATATTTCTTACGTCGACAGCAGTGTCGGACGTGAATCGTGTTTGTGTGTTTGACATTCAGCGTCAAAATTACGTGTACTATAATACAATATTCAGAGAAACAAATATGTGGACACGCCGACCGTTTCAAGTCTCTTCAGAGATGGTTGTTCCTGTAAATATGGATTACTCATAGCAGTTACTGAATGGTAATTGCGCATACTAGCAAGAATCGCTCTACGTATTCTCATTAGGCGAGCTTGTTTATGAGCATAGAAAGTTGCAAATTTCGTACACATAACGCCTAGAACTTGAATCCCTCGTTTGCTCCACGTGGTAATGTCTACTTCATTGAGGAATTGTGTAACTATAGTTAATTTAGTATTATTGAAACTCGAGCCCAGATTAAATACGCAGTATTTATGTACCCATACGTCAATGATTTCAGACAGTTCACATTTTAATGGTACCACGTACGAAAAGGAGATCGTGTCCTAGTAATAAAATTTTGTATTCACTGCTCGCCAGTATGAGTCTGCGTGTGTTCGAAAAGAGGAATTGTTATGCGACCGTGTCATAATACTGATGATGAAGACGCATATTCTTCTGACGTGCTGTTCCCTGTTTATTCGTTGCTTCTTTTCTTCAGGCACACTCTTTAAAAATGGAAATCAAAATTTAATTTATTTATTTAAGATATATAATTTTTGTATTGCGTGTATTTACGGTATCACATTTTTAGTTGTCTGTTCTGCCAATGCGTATTTATATTGTCAAAAGCCCTAGCACCTTTGAAATTAAAGAAGGCCCCTTAAATCTGAAAAACAGCGCTTCGTGCTGCGATCTATTTCGTACCCAAACACAGTCATGTTTCTTGATAATACTGGGATTATGACTTTTATTGCATTGGCCTTTTGGTTTATTTTTAGACTATAATAAATTAATTGTTGCCTGTTCTCGTTCCTTACGTACACTGTTAGAAAAAAATGTAAGAATAATTACGAAAAATACAGGTTCAATATTTTTTTAGAATCTGCGGTAAATTACGTTCTTTTCGTTATTTCACATAAATATCCGTGATGTCACGGAATGTGTCCACAAACCTGCAAGTTTGTTTTTTTAATCTACTCTTTTTAAAAAGGGGTTGCAAGGAAAACGATTTACTTTCGGTATTAGGGTAATTCACTGTGTATAAAAATTTAAAATTTTGTTCAGGGATTTGAACACATAAAAAAAAAATTTACAGGACAACAGATCATCGAATCACCTACCACGCTTTTACAAAAAATAGGGTTTTAAATACAGAACTTACATATACTGATGCATGTACCTCTTAGTATCTCTTTAAATTAGTGTGTATTTGATTAAGGTTTTTTTATTTGAGGTTTACTATCAAGGGTAAAAAAAGTTAACATTTCGTAATGTATTTCACTGTGTATAACAGATAAAATAAAACAGTTTAAAATATTTTGTTTTCTAGTGGGAAAAAATTAACAATTAATAGCTCGAACTACTGACCTGCCACACCTTTACACGGAGTATTTGGAAAATATGCATTTTACGTGAATGTACGAACACGCCTGTCTTAGTTTCACGTAGTGTAAGAGGGCTTGATATATTTGCGGTTTATGCAACGAGGTTACGAAATGGTTTTATTTTAGTTATGTACGTGTTTCACTCTGTATACATCAGGTTTGGTTTTGTAGAGGAATTTGAAGAAAACTCAACGCATTGGCACTCCATGAGGGGTTCTCTACTAACCTACTACTATTTTACACGAAGTAGTATTGTGAAGATGGTATTTTATACGCTTCAGTTATCATCTGCATTGTTCGTGTCTCAAAATAGAATCCCCAAGAATACAAAAAGCGTCAGTATTTTATACCTACGGAGCTCATTTCCGTTATTTGTCAATACGGATAACTTTTCCGTAAATTAAGTCTATATCTCCGTAAAAGCTTCCGTAAATATACAAAAATTTCTAACAGTGTAGTGTTTAATACTAATCCTGTCCCCTCTGGGAATATTTCTTAACTAATGCATGGGNCAAAAAGTAAAAAGAGATATATTTGGTACTAGCATTTACAGTAGTATTGTAATTGAACACGATAAAATCGAGGTATCGTCCTACGATACGAGATCTTCGTGTACGCATGCTTTGAACTAGACCATTTCAGTGGGATTATACGCGGTCGTTTGGAGCTTCCTTATTTGCAATTTCTTTTATAATGACGCGATGAATTCATTACTGAAAGATGCACCCCTGTCTGTTAATATTTGTTGAGGGCATTGTAAATCATAATATTTTTTTGTAATGCCTTAGCAATAATATATCTTCTAAAAATGCTGACATAACTTAAGCGAAACGTTTCCCATTACGGGATGTTTGTTACCGCCTTTTTCATCTCAGGCCCATGCTTTTTGTAAACCAGGTGGTTTAATTGGTTGTAATTTTCCCATAGGCTTATGCGTACTAGATTTTATTATTTTACATATTGGATATTTTTATATACGCCTTGAAATCCTTATTTATTGATTCGTAATAAGAAGCATGTTAATTTTTTTGAAGTGTCTTGTAAACACCAAAGTGGCTAACACCCAAAAATGAGTCATGGTGTACCGCTATAATCTCTTATGTACAGTATGTTGCCACTAATGTAAGTTTATTTTCCCCTACACGGTTATTAACCTTGAGACAGATTTCGCCATTCGCTGCGAAACCACACCATCTAGATACTTTTATGTATTTGGAATCTGCTTTATCTGATTACCTTAACGCAAATTTTGGTTTTTGAATATGCTGATCCTTCTGATATTCACCAGAAAATGTGAATTAATGGTATTATATTGTATTCAATATAGCAATATGTCTTGATCATTTTCAATATTGATTTATTCTTGTTTGTGTTTTTTAAACGGGAATATAATATTTTTTATTGTTTTCTTTGATTAACAAAATCAGAATTTTTAAAACAGGATGTCTATTACATACTTTCATATTATGCTGATTATCTTGTTGTATTATTCCAATGGCTACATGGAATAATTCAGTAATAGCCCTTAAAAGTGGTTTGAGTGGAATTAATTTTTTTTCTGCTACATCTCTACATATGTTTGACCTCTCTAGTGTTTGTGATTTACCGTCTTTAAAATGTGTTTTACTGTTGCCAGTTGTTATTGATATATTTGGTAATAGTGTTTTTTAATTCAATGTTTTTTTCTCGCTATTTTAGAAACAGCTTCCGCTAGTGCCTCATAAAAAATTTGGCTATTTCTAAACTCTTCCCTTATATTATAATTTGTTGGAGTTCTAATAAGTGCGTCTGGTAATATGTTTAATAGCCTTTTTACCATTCATGCTATAAAGCCATATTCAATTAACGTGAATGGCATATTTTGTATCTTAATCATTTGTTCAGCTATACTTTTTAAGTACCTAACGCTAGCATGATCCGCTTTAATTGTTAATTTTCTCCCGTATAAATATTGCCTGAATTAATTGCAAAAGTGTTTGATAGCGCCTAACTCTCTTTCTGGGAATGTCCACCGAGTCTCATTCATGGACAATTTATTCGAAGCAAATGCTATGATATTTTTTTATTATTATCTTTATCTTGTTGCATTAAAACAGCCCCGATTGCAGTTTGATACGCATGACAAGCTAATATTGTTGCTCTATCGGCATTAAAACGCTCTAAAGACGTCCCATTCTGTATTGCGTATTTAATTCAACAAATGCTTTGTGTTGTGTATCTCCCCATGTATATTGTGTATTATTTTTCGTGAGCTCGACCAGTGTTTCGGCTTAAGATGCACAGTTAGGAATATTTCTCCTTAGGTAGGAGGTCATACTTAAAAATATTCTTATATGCTTAAAGTTAGCAGGTTGTTATATTTGCTGTAAAACTTAGATTTTTTTCTGGGCCACTAACTATACCTTCCGGAGTTATATAATATCCTAAAATTTTTTATTACTTGTTGGACAAAAGAACATTTATTTGCGTTTATCTTTACAAGTACTAATCTGTTTTGCGGATATTCTTATTATGTTCTCTTAATGTATTGCCTAAAAGAAATGTATCATCAATATAAGTAATATCTGTATTCCACATCAGTGGTCCTAGCAATACATCTATAAATTACTGAAAATATCGCGGCGAAGTGCTTAGCCCAATAGGCCTTTATAAATACGTCTATATTGATAAAGGCCTAGACCATCTATGGTGAATGATAATTTATATATGTCCTGCTTTCTGACG
The DNA here is from genome assembly GCA_002778355.1 of Clitarchus hookeri. NCBI lineage: Eukaryota > Metazoa > Arthropoda > Insecta > Phasmatodea > Phasmatidae > Clitarchus > Clitarchus hookeri. The sequence goes on from NQII01001010.1 coordinate 179,264, forward strand.
GGGATTGTATAGAACCCGGAAAATAAATCGAGAAACGTAATATACGACCCCCATGTGATTTGTTCGTCTGTTCTTGTTTGAGTAGCATTGACGTACGTTCGTTTTGCTGTTTCCTCTTAATATCATTTTAGTTTGCTATATTTTTCCTTTTCGCCCCAGTTATTAATTATGAATGCCACTGGTCGCGACATAATACTCTTAAAATTTCTCTATATCCTGATCTTTTTCCCCACTGAAAATATAGGAATGTTTTGTGTCGTTTGGATTACTACTTTTACGTTATGTTCTTCTGCCATGGTGTCTTGTAAATTATAAAATGGATCTTAATAAACATACTTTGGAATTGGTAACTGTTAATTACTCTATGAGGGTTGTCTGGCTATATTCGAATATTGAATTGTAGTAATTGATGTGTCTATATCGTCATATAAATGATGAGATTGAACATCTACCTGAGATGGTACTAATACCCTACTTACAATTATAGAAACTAACAATTAAGTTAATCTGGTAGTTTCACTATCTAGTTCTGCATGTAAGTTTGGATTGTACTGTATTAGTCTGTCTGTTTTTTAATATGAGAATAACATTTTTCAATTGTACCTGATGGTTGATATTCCATCGCATGTCTGGTATCTGATAAGTCCACGATTGCAGTTTTGAATAATTGTTTAGTTACTGATGAAATGGGTTGACTCTTTTCGGCACTCATAAAAATTTTCTCGGGCACTAGATTTTTCAAACACTCCTTTACTAGTAAAAGGTAATAGCGGATTCGGGCATAATGTATTTTAAATGGGACAAAACTGACACCTGGCCCCGGCGTTAGCCGGCCACCATGTTGTGACGTCACACAATTGCCAGCTTGGATCTGGCTGACCTCAACCTTGCCCATGAACTTGACCTTGACCCTATGCTTATGACCTTAAATAACCTTGGAACCAAAAATCCACAATAATTGCAGAACAATTATAAAATCCCGATATTTATTTTATATAAATAAAATTTTGAAATATATAAAATATTTTAAAACTTATTTAAAGATGTACATGTAGGAGGTCCGGGTTCGAAGACAAGTGGATCGAGTGAGCTCCCAAAATGACCGCCCCTCGACTGGTCGATCAGTGTCCATCTCGTCAGCCATGTCAGATGTCTGTGACATTGACCTTTGACCTTAATTCCGGTGACCTTAATGCCAAAAATCTAAAAAATATCTAAAAATTTAAAAAATAAAAATTGTGTAATAAATTAAAAAAATGTATTAAAAATAAATTTCATAATTTATAAAAAACATATTAAAAATTATTATAAATAACATATAGTTCCAAAGGTCTCCTCACGAAATTCATTTATTAGTCATTTAATCCGTTAATTACTCGTATTCGCTTAAACCTTACTATGCCATGCCATATCTACTGTCCATTTATTTTAAGTATCGTCCAATAGAAAGCACTGGTAACATGTTTCAATTACCAACGATATATCACTATCGACAAGTGCTATTGACCTGTACCGAATGGTTTAGAAGTCGTGTTATTCGTCATATTTAATTTTTTATTTATTCTTAAATTAGAGTACATTTATTTGAAATATTTTAATATATATTTGGGAGGATTGTATAAACTAATTAAAACACAACATATTTTTTTCATAACATATAAAGTACACATAATAAAAAAACATGATCAGCCAAAATGCAATAATTTCTATTAATCTTCTTCGAACAGAGTCCCAATTTCATGTTATTTTAATCTGCAGATCTTCAAGTATGATTTTGGGGTATCTTGTAGAAGCCTGAGCAATTCATGTATGGCAGTAAGCAGCAGTGCTCCATGAAGGGCCTCACAGACACAGGGTCACTACGAAGACCTTCTATGCAAGCAGCAGCAGTAGTTGTCTCCGATTCTCCTTCCATCACATTATCATTGCAGTGTAGACTTGACTCCTCTTTGATTGATGGCGTTATGATGCTAGTACCAAATTCCGGCTCATTGACACTTGGTCTGTCAGTAGCAGAACCAGCATCAGCATCATTGGGAGTACACATTACTGGACGTCGACAAGTAGGTGCATGTTCTTCTCTGGAATAGGAGACAAAATAATCCACGGTGTGTATTGCCACGAGTGCCTGGCATCGGCGATACGCTCGGCGGCATCTGGTCGTTTGGCTGGTGGGATCGTTCTTGGACCCAGGTTGCTGGGAGTGGACCCATGGTTTGTGTCCCGCCTGGAGCGAATCCATGGCATGTGGATGATAGTATTTGTATGTGCCGAGGCGATGATTTGTTCCACCGTGCACCGAAGCTGCATCTGAGGCATGATGTAGAACACGATGCAGTCCAATGCTCCCGGACAGTCCAATCGTTTCAATTGGATTGTCTAGGAGCATTGGACTGGTGTTGGTGCATAAACGATAGGAAAATGTGTGAATTGCTAGTGCTGCATTCCACAACCATCGCAGGTCTCAGTGTAGATGCGCAGATATCCATCTTCTGTGATGAAACTATACTCCATTCTACCATAGCCTGGCTTGGTGCTTGCATAAATGTTCGTGGGATGGGATGGATTCATGGTGGTGATCAGACCTTATATATAATATGGATGTCGATGAGGTGTGCCACCATACGTAAAACTAATTTCTCTCACCTTCGATAATATTGGGTTAATTATTGTGTAGTCATAGGCAGTCGATTCCTGGTCCAAGTACGAGGCACACCATTTGCACAGCAGCTGCATGTTCTTCAGTGCGCAAGCCCAGTCAGGTTCTGACCTGTCGCAGACATGATGATGCGAATCGCCGTAAAGTTTCGTCAGCTTGCGCAGCAAATGACATCCATACTCAGCCTGCACGTCGATAATTTCCACTTTAAATTTACCCAAATTACTGAACCTCTTTTTCTGCTCAGGTCCTGCTAAGTAAATCGGGGTTTTCGGGTACTGCATCAGCAAGTCTCGCAGGAGGTTTCTCACCTGATAGTATGGAATATGGCCTTTGTCCCCCTCAAGTCAATGGTAGTACCTGGGGAACCAGGCGTATGTTTTCTTGCTCTTCTCGTCCAATAGTGTCCATGAATAAAGCGGAGGAGGGGCCGAAGGAGCGTGTGCACGTTTTGCCATTGTCGTCATAGTACTCTGAGATCTCTTTGAGCCCAAAGCCATTTAGATTCTAGAAACCTTGCAAAATACAGTACATCTTGGAGCTGGAAATGCTCGAAGACGAATAAACAGTTCTA
>NQII01001010.1:182547-194938 GCA_002778355.1 Clitarchus hookeri
TATATATATATATATATTCTCAGCTGTGCTCATGAGAGTTTTTAACGGCCTTGTCTCGGAAATTTTGTCGTGAAGTATCAGGCAGAATGTGTATGTGTTGGCATGAATGTTTCCCAGTGTAGTGAACTATATCCCGCAGTCGATCACATTGAAAGTAATACGCTCGTCCTGTTTACTCACATGGAATACCATGAGCGGAGCCAAACACTTAAAAGCATCAGGGCTCAGTAACGTGGATTGGAGGTATCCATGATATGCATTTTGGAATTGAGTGTACATCTGTTATGCCATGAGGTACTGTCCATTATCAAAGTTCATGTTAATTTCAACATAAGGATATCTTTTGCTATTCAAAAATATTTTCTCATTTTCTATTTGACATTTGTCGAACTGCGAAGGACTCACACTCACATTTTGCTGTCTTCCGGTCTGTAGCCCAAAGATGTTGTACCTCAGTTTCTCAGAAGCAGTGCTGGACTTCACCATCCAGTTGATGCACTGGCTTGCTGGCAATCTGGGGTATGTCTCGAATCTCCACGACCTGAAAGCCACATAGATATTTTGGCTATCTTCCACATTCTTCAACATTTTTATGCATTCTGCAGTGCTCAACAGCACATAAGGCAGCAACCATTTGATGGACAGTATTTTCAATAGCACTGTGTCCAGGTTTTCTGATGTAGCCACAATCGTGTCTGCATGCGTATTAGCTATAATAAGCACGAGGTCCTGCTTCGAATTGACAGTAATTCGTTTGTAGTCTTCGGCCAATCCCATTAGCATGGAGAGCGGGATGCACACTTCGAACTTGCCTGTAGTGTATATAGGAACACTGTAGTCATCTTCGATTTCCTAGCCTGCCATCTTGGCCGCAGACCAATCGTTCAGCATAAGCGAACAGTAATTTTCATTGCTGAGGTTATGCACACATTTTGAGACTGCCCACCTTGACATGGTTGATAAAATACGCGATGCGATCGATTAGGTGAATAATTCCATTGCTACTTATTTTCGTCGATGTTGGGTTCGATACATCTTTCTTCGTTAGAGTCCCCCTAATTCGCAGGAAAGACTGGCAACGAATATAGGAGATATCTTGGTGTTGTCCGCAATACGAACTTCCAATGTATGGTCCGATCGGCAAAGGCCTTTATGTTCCACCTTCGTTACACCATCTTAAAAAATAGTCGGCTCTTCGATATTTAGGTAATTTTCCATGGCGATTGACTTTGAAGCTGAGAGTGCGGAAGTAAAAATCGTTAGCATGTGTGTTTTACTGATTTCAGGTATTGAACGGCACGTTGTTTAATTGGTTCTGAATGCCATAAATCTTATTCCCATCTTCTCAAATGCAGGTTTTAGGGTGATTTATTCGTCTAAAATATTTAATAATTTTCTGTATCATTCAACGACTGGCACGATTACCTCATGTGCTCTCTTCGTGGCTACCGGAATGTAGATGATGCTTTGTGGTGCGACGACCAGTTTAAGACCTGGAATTAGCATAGCCGAAAACTCGTGCAGCATATTGCTTTCTCTACCATTGAGGTATCTGCCACTCTGTTATGAAGTGATCAGGCCTTAACTGAACGGCCTGCCTGATCACACCTTCAAACGTTAAATCAGGGCACGAGCATGATTGCAACAACACCTTGTGAAAGACAGTTGCAGAAATCCCCTCCACCGGCCAGTAAATGGGCCCGAAAAATTAAACAACGCAACCGATATAGGCCAGTGTAACACTGGGAGTGGCGTCTTTTGTCGTCGACCTGACCAGAGAGAAGACCACTGAAGGTGGGTGTGTCCGGCCGTCGTTAATCGTTTCGTAGAATCAGCCTCCGGCAACATGAATAAGGTGACGACCTTTCCAATTAGACTTTAATAAAATGGCGTTAACTAAGAATTAAATATTAAGGTTATTAATAATGATCTTGGCATTCAATTAAAGCTCCCCCGATCAATAAGTACTTAAATAGTTGATGCATAATCCGTATGTTTAATAAACCTCATTTTATACTGTTGAGCTCTACCGAATCATGACTCATTATTGAGCTACGCCCCTAGATACTTTCACACCTGAATGGCTTTAAAAACTAATTCAGAACAACTTGCTAAATTGCAATTTATTCGTATCTCATTGACTGGCAAAATGTTTACAGGCCACGACGACTCATGTGTTTTGACGGCTTCGTAGATGTGAGCCCGAACCCCAGCATCGGTCCAATAGTATACAGTTTGGTAAATCGATATCTTTGCTGCATCTAATACCACTCTTCAGAGTTTTGGGATTCCCATATAGTTCGAAATCCATGTTGGGGGACAGCGAATCTTCAATGTACCTTTCAATGTCGTCTATTTCATATAAGCCTATGGGCAATGTTACTTCGTTGGAGACATTACCACTTCATATGAGGTATATGTCACAGTTTTTTCATTGATTTTCAGTGTCGTATTGTAGGTTTGAAATCGACAAGATCTATGCGCCATTGCCCCTCCAAGTAGAGCGGTGGAAAGTGTACAGCCTGCAGATCGGAGCTATGTCCCGTCAAGGTAAGCATTATCATCATGACTGATGGTCTCCCTTCGATGTGCAACCATTTTATACAATTAAATGTACGAACAAACCAGGAAACGAAGATACAAATGTCCGCAGTACCATGTATTGGGAATCTGCTCCATCTCGTTGCTGTAAGTCCGCTTCGTTCCTTTCAAGTACTGTCGTAGTTCAGGTGAAGGGTGCAAATTCCCAAAACGGTCCTAATAGTCTTCAAGTTTGCCTTGTTTTGTGTAAGCCACACAGTGCATACCATGACTGGCTGCCATGTCCAGATTAATTATAGTACACTTATTACATTTTGGTTTATGTGGCAATTCGTCTCTCATAAACACACCTCAAAAAATTTGGTGTTTTCAATTTGTGTGCATACAATTTCAAATCCATTTTAGTGAGCGGTCATTTCGGTAGAGATTTTGTTATTGCCTCTACCTGCTGCATTGCGTTTGCAAACTTCCACCTCCTACTGGGTATAGCTTTAGTTAGAGGAATTTGCCATTTTTTTTAACCATATTCATATTCCAACTTCCATATTTGCATTATGCCTTTGGGCCTCGGACAACTGCTTCCGTTCGTTTGATGCTGTGCTGAGGCTCTGACAATACAACTCGTGGCCCTGAGTGCAGGCAAAAACAATGGAAAATATCCGCCTGTAGATACTTTCCTGGTCTTGCATGCTTTTCTTCCTTTTGTCACTGCTTTTCGTTTCACTTGTACCATTCTCTTGCTTTCTGTACCTGTTCCTATTTTAACCTGTGCCTTTATCTTGCTCTTATCTCCAATTCCAATCTTCACCTTTGCTTTCATGACACTGGATATGCACCACACTGCTATTTTTCTTTGTGTCCGGTGTCTGACTATTTTCCTATCTCGTCAAACTTCTGTGCATGTATCTTTTCCGCCCGGTGTTGAGTTTCCAGATCCTTGTTTAGGGAGTAAGTGATGCCATGCTGCTTGCACACCTCGTACAGTGCAATAATACACGTATCACCACCTGACCGCGTTTTTTTTCTAATCTACTCTAAAACTAAGTGTTATATGTTAGTCCGCGGTAGGAACGGGATTATTGCGTCTCAGGGCCAACCCCTTATGCTTACAAGGGAAAGAAAAACATGCAAGGAGAGGTGCATCGCGGCAAAGAGGGATTGGGTTTCCCATGGCCGAGTTTGGCCATGAAAAACTTCCCTAATGTACTTATAGTTAAACTACATCTAGAAGAGAAAGGGAAAAACCGGCACAGACACCGTAAAAACCCTTTCGACAGGAAAGAATTAAAAATTGTTGCATGCATTATGAGAAAATGCTACAGGAGAAAGATAGGTGGGTACCATGCTCTGTATTATTGGGAGAGGAGAAACTAATAGAGAGGTGGCTGGNAGGGCTGAAATATTCCTTAGATCACACATTTCCTACCTCGATTTAACATCTCGCCATGAAAACGGATATTCAGAACAACAGCAGGGACATATTCGATGCCTACAGCGAACATCTAGGCAAGATCGAAAGTTTTTTGCCGCATACCCAAAACTAAACCTATAAAATAGAGCAATAGTAAACATTTTTATTTAGTGTGATGTCGGACATTGCTAGCGACTTACATAGGATGATTCTTTATGTTCGCTCGAAGTATTTACTCATCAAGAGGGCTAAAATTCCGCACAATGTTATAAATGAAGAACTTTTTAAGCCAATTACTTGGCTTGGAGTACTGAGGGAGAGCGATGGAGTACCCGTAGTCATCAAGACCAAAATAGACAATACTGCTGAGCCTATGAAGAAGCGATGTTGTACAAATAGATAGGGGCAATGAATCGTATATGTATTTGTAACACAAGAAAAAGGTACGGAAGAAAGTCTGCAAACCCAATGCTCTGGTGTGCCGCTTCCTACGATTTTACACATCTCGCAATAATGATACGACATATGACATATACAGGAATAATGATAAATGGTTCCTCGGCGCTAATGAAATAGAGCTTCTACCAGGTGGGATCATCAGAGTAGGCGATTACACGACACGTGAAACCCCGTGCTTTACGAACTTCTGTTTTGCAAGGTTCCCAGATAATTTACAGAATCCGACCTGCTGGAATACAAGAAGTTGCTCGAACTCACGCATGCACTTTACCAAGATAACAATCCTTAGACAGGCCTTTATAAGGGCAAAGATCACGAAAAAATCGGCATTCTAGTCAACCTCATCGGTAGCCTAGCACTGAAAAGTGGCCAAATTCTGAAGAAGATAGACGACGACAAGAACACTGACTACGTATTCTGGGATGATCCGAACGAACTGGTCGATAGACTACGACTACTACTCGATTCGCAAATGGTTGAAAATTATTCCCACTGTAACGAAATAATTTCAATAATTGAAGAACTAAAAGAGGGAGGCTACNCAAATGGTTGAAAATTATTCCCACTGTAACGAAATAATTTCAATAATTGAAGAACTAAAAGAGGGAGGCTACATAAAATTAATCTCTTGGGAAACGCCAATGAACTGCGCACATTTGCGAGACACGTGTGGGATGAACGACCTATTTCAAACCGACCTCGTCGAGATGAAGCTGTATGGTCGGGTCAACAAGGTCTACAAATACATGTTGACCTCATCAACGCATATAGAAAATTCACCTGGGCCAAGCCTGTCAAGTCGAAGAATGGCTGTGATGTCACAGAGGCCACGGCTGATGTGCTGCATGAAAGACGCATTCCAACTAATCTACAAAACAACCAAGGAAAGGAATTCTACAATGCAAAGTTCAAGGCTCTGATGAAGAAACATACCATAAATCATTATTCCACATACAGCAATCTCAACGATTCAATAGTCGAGAGGTTTATCAGGACTCTGATAGGCAAGATGTGGAGGCATTTCGCTGCGAATTGTAAAAACAAGTGGTTGGATATACTTCCAAAACTCATAGGCGAGTACAATTCTACCGTTCATTCTACTACACGCGTAAAGCCCGAAGACGTGAAAGACGACTCCCTGCTTCTAACATTGTACAATAACGTGAAAAGGAGGGACCCACGCAAGCCTAAAGCCAAGGTTGGAGACCTGGTGTGCATCTGCAAACACAAAGGCAAACTCAAGAAAGGATTTACAAAGAATTCGAGTCCCGAACGTAACTATGCTCCGAGGACCTACTTTCTCGAGGATCTGAATAATGCTCCCATCCATTGAGGTTTCTACAAAGAGGAGATCTTGCCTACAATGTTTCCAGATTTGTTCTTGGTCGAGAAGTTGCTGAAACGATGTAATGGACGGTCGTATGTGATGTGGTAGATTTGGCAGCTCACTACAATTCCTGGGTCACCGATGCGGATACCGAGCGGTGAACACCGAATATTGAAATTAATATACCGTTGAATATGTGTTTACTCATGTCGTTCTTTACTGAATAAATTTTGTGTAAAAAATATCTTGTATTTTATTTATTTTATAAACGCCCACATTTTATATAAAATATTTTAAATAAAAATAATTACATATGATAATAAATAAAAAAATTAAAATGACCATATACATGATTTCGTTACGATTCGGTACAGGTCGATAGCGCTCTTGTCAATAGTAAAATATCTCTGATGGTTGAAACATGTTACAAGCGCGCTCTATTGGGAGATTCTAAAAATAACTGTACAGTATTTATGAAATGCTGTGGAAGGGGTCGAGAAAAGACAAGTAATTATCCAATTAAATTGACAAGGGTCAGACGTGGTGGGACATCTCGAAATTTACTTTTCTCAATAATAATTTTTTACAAAATTTCTAGTGAAAAAGTACATTTCGAGAGGTCCCAAAATTATTTAAATATGCTAAACGTTTTGCGATATTTTTAGAATTTTCTTGCCTCAAGGTCACCAGGGTCAAGGTCAAATGTTAATGTCGCCGACATCTAACATGGCTGACGAGATTGAAACTGGTCGACCTAGCAAGGACTGGTCATGTCGGGAGCTTAGTCGATCCACCTGTCATCGAACTCCATACCTCCTACACGTAAATCTTTAAATAATTACTTTAGCTAATTTATTATTATTTAATTTTATAATTTTTAAAATTATTTTTGAGATTTTATAATTTTTAATCATTTTAATTTTTTTGTGTCAAGGTCATTTAAGGTAATGGGCAAAGGGTCAATGTCAAGATCATGGGTCAAGGTCATGGTCATACAGATTCAAGATCGTGGTTGTGTGTCGTCACAACATTGCAGACAGCTGGCGCAGGTGCCAGGAACCAGTTTTGTCCCATTTAAAATACATTTTGCCCGATTCGGTTATTTCCTACTACTTTTATTGTACCAAGCCAATCAGGTATAGTAATATATTTGCTACTATGTTAATATTCATGCAATTTAGTTTTTTGCAGCATTATTACAAACCGTAACACCGGGCATGCTGAAAAGAGCGTGGAACGAGTTGGATTATCGCGTAGATGTCGTTCGGGCCGCTCATGGTGGTGACATCGAACATTTATGAGTGTATGGTAAACCATCTTCATAGTTACACTGTTAATTAGATTGATTAATCAAGACTGTTGGTTGTTTGGTTTTAATATTATAGACCTTCAAATTTGGGGTATTCTTTTATTCTCAACCTGTATTTCGCCTCCTGGCCTAATTTCTCTCTCCCTGCTTGGCAGCTGTGTTTGATGTTGACATACTATGGCTTTTGAAACACAGTTCACTCCTACAGCTCTACCGTCGTAACAAGATAGTTTAAAATTAGTATAATCAGATCATTTAGAAAATTATGAATGTGTGGAATCACCCTGCTGGTACTACTTGAGTACGGATTCTACAGAATAGGTATAAATGTTCCGGAACTTATCTGAGCGAGTGAAATGTGCACACGAGCAAGCCTACTAAATGATTTAAGGATAAGGCATTAAAACCAACAGCAGAGTCACGACTAGAATCTGACCACGGAAGTGAAGCATGCAGTCACTAAGCAAGTCTTGATATCCCATGGTAATAGCGCACAGTCACTACGCTCTTCATGAGATCCGGTGTAAACTTTACGTAACAACGACCGCTGTCTGTTAACTACATTACAACCCTTTGCCGGGAAGTTTCAAACAAATTTCTACAGAACACCGCGAACATTTCGAGGTAAGATGTGTAGTAATTCTCTCTCACCACGTACTGTTGACTCCAAATCATGTTTGTTGTGCGGGGGAAGGGAGAACAGAGAACAATTTACACTGCAGCATCCTATTGTCACAAATGCGTTACTACGACTGCGGAAATTAAACTGCGCGCACACAAACTCTGCTACCTGGAGCACTGGCGGGTAACTGGAATTTAATGTGGGACTCCATCTTGTTGGACTAGAATCGTATTTTCTGTTCTCGTCTAACGTTACTCTCTCTCCTAAAGCACACATCAACAAGCACACACAGAAACACACAAATGGCAGACACCAGAGGACACACAGAGATGATGAAAATATAAATGCCAAGNAAAGGGTCAATGTCAAGATCATGGGTCAAGGTCATGGTCATACAGATTCAAGATCGTGGTTGTGTGTCGTCACAACATTGCAGACAGCTGGCGCAGGTGCCAGGAACCAGTTTTGTCCCATTTAAAATACATTTTGCCCGATTCGGTTATTTCCTACTACTTTNTGTCCCATTTAAAATTCATTTTGCCCGATTCGGTTATTTCCTACTACTTTTATTGTACCAAGCCAATCAGGTATAGTAATATATTTGCTACTATGTTAATATTCATGCAATTTAGTTTTTTGCAGCATTATTACAAACCGTAACACCGGGCATGCTGAAAAGAGCGTGGAACGAGTTGGATTATCGCGTAGATGTCGTTCGGGCCGCTCATGGTGGTCACATCGAACATTTATGAGTGTATGGTAAACCAACTTCATAGTTCCACTGTTAATTTGATTGGTTAATCAAGACTGTTGGTTGTTTGGTTTTAATATTATAGACCTTCAAATTTGGGGTATTCTTTTATTCTCAACCTGTATTTCGCCTCCTGGCCTAATTTCTCTCTCCCTGCTTGGCAGCTGTGTTTGATTTTGACATACTATGGCTTTTGAAACACAGCTCACTCCTACAGCTCTACCATCGTAATAAGATAGTTTAAAATTAGTATAATCAGATCATTTAGAAAATTATGAATGTGTGGAATCACCCTGCTGGTACTACTTGAGTACGGATTCTACAGAATAGGTATAAATGTTCCGGAACTTATCTGAGCGAGTGAAATGTGCACACGAGCAAGCCTACTAAATGATTTAAGGATAAGGCATTAAAACCAACAGCAGAGTCACGACTAGAATCTGACCACGGAAGTGAAGCATGCAGTCACTAAGCAAGTCTTGATATCCCATGGTAATAGCGCACAGTCACTACGCTCTTCATGAGATCCGGTGTAAACTTTACGTAACAACGACCGCTGTCTGTTAACTACATTACAACCCTTTGCCGGGAAGTTTCAAACAAATTTCTACAGAACACCGCTAAAATTTCGAGGTAAGATGTGTTGTAATTCTCTCTCACCACGTACTGTTGACTCCAAATCATGTTTGTTGTGCGGGGGAAGGGAGAACAGAGAACAATTTACACTGCAGCATCCTATTGTCACAAATGCGTTACTACGACTGCGGAAATTAAACTGCACGCACACAAACTCTGCTACCTGGAGCACTGGCGGGTAACTGGAATTTAATGTGGGACTCCATCTTGTTGGACTAGAATCGTATTTTCTGTTCTCGTCTAACGTTACTCTCTCTCCTAAAGCACACACCAACAAGCACACACAGAAACACACAAATGGCAGACACCAGAGGACACACAGAGATGATGAAAATATAAATGCCAAGGATATCATGAGGCACATACCAAGTAACTCTTACTGAACATACATCCTTTGTCATTACGTAACACGTCTAACTAACGTTCGGGATATCTTGAGTTCGATGCCAAACAACTGCAGAGTGGTTGGACATTCCCGAGTTGTTTTTCATCGCAAAATTCCTATACATTCCCTTAACATCGGCATCCGTTCTTCTCTTTACATTCGGATCTGCCCCGAACTGGTTAAGGTTTGTGTAATCTTGAAGTAAATATCGTTACAATTTGTTTTCTAGTTTAAGCGTCATTATATCAGGTATTCTGATAGAATTTTTGATGTCCAGTTTTGTATATCTCTATTTTATTGCTAAAATGTTTCTTTTGTTTAATAAAATGCCACGTATTTCCTTGGAAAGTTACAAACACGCAACTACAGAAGTCAAGCATCCCATCAACTGTTCCTCTTTCAGAGTGTGGTAAGCTCGGGCAATTTTACAAAAAATTACATTTATAATTCCTTGTCACCCCCCTCGGGACGTTTATCTTAGTTAATTCTGCAAGACTTGAATATCTGCTCTACTATATAGTTACGAACTTTCACTACCTACTGTCACGTTGACCCGGATACGACGTCCCAGTGATGTAATATATATGTTTACTTCATCAACATATTTANTGGAAAGTTACAAACACGCAACTACAGAAGTCAAGCATCCCATCAACTGTTCCTCTTTCAGAGTGTGGTAAGCTCAGGCAATTTTACAAAAAATTACATTTATAATTCCTTGTCACCCCCCTCGGGACGTTTATCTTAGTTAATTCTGCAAGACTTGAATATCTGCTCTACTATATAGTTACGAACTTTAACTACCTACTGTCACGTTGACCCGGATACGACGTCCCAGTGATGTAATATATATGTTTACTTCATCAACATATTTANACTACCTACTGTCACGTTGACCCGGATACGACGTCCCAGTGATGTAATATATATGTTTACTTCATCAACATATTTAATTATAAATCATATATCAATTAACATCTCAACATCACACTAAAAGAAAATTATAATTCTGCATTTTATAGTGTACTTTTATAACAACCAATTAGATTTTCATCAAAATTTTGAAATTATTGTCCTACAACTTAATGCAGTTTTCCTATTGAGTCTTTTCCACACCTCAGAAAAAGTCTTGCGAATACTAAATAAAATATTGTTAAATTTTAAATAATGTAAAGTTGGATGACATAAAATACAATCCATGCAATCTGTAACAATTATATACATTTTTTCTCCTCAGTCCGTCAATACTTCCTGGATATGTTCAGCTAACTTAGGTTTTTCCAATAAAGGGTCCGTTATTGAAAGTTACTTCCTGTTGGGATGGTATGGTCAGCCCTTAATTCGGTGGCCTTCCTGAACGCGCCATCGTTCATAAAGTGGTAACCAGGCCAGTGAGCAGTAGATCGCAGCAATCGAAACGCTATTGCCGAACGACGTTTCTTACATGTTTTCTGTTATCTTATATAGCGATTGTGTTCACAGTGCTGATCCTCTCGTGCCTGAACCCAGAGGTATAACGAGAGATATTATCCAGAGCCATTATTTTAAGAGTGCACATCAGATTATAATCCGGGCATATATTGCCACTCAGGCTGTTAATTTCTCACACCAGACTATGTGATTTATAGGCACTCTTGCCAGTCTCATTGATTCAGAAACATGAGTTATTTGAGCCTTGAACAGGGGCTCTAATTGGAAGCAGTTAAATGCTCCCAATATTAAGAGATTGCGCTCTTTCCAATCGCAGTGGTTGGGTGTTCTCCACCCAAGGGTGGTTCCACCTCACCTGTCAATAGCATTATACAGAGTTTAATCTGTACATGCCACCTTGATGGGGCCGAGGGTTATCCTACCTCTACGAAACCGCTTCGTAAACGGATCCTATTACTAGGCGGACCAGACCGTCGACCCTTCGTTAGTAAGCATCAACCATTTGAAACCAGCACCTGAGGTGAGCCAGCACGCTAAAGTTCCACGGCAGCTGCTACTGACTCTACCGACACTCAGACCCAGCCCTCCAGGCAAACACCCACCTCCAGATCTCCTTCCAAGCAGAAGGTTCAATCAATACCACCCAGAGACCGACCTGCGATCAGCACGGCCGAAGCCGGGGCTTTCACGCTGATCCCCTGGGTACCCTCAATTTTCAGACATGCACACTGAGTTTTCCTCCAGAGCAGCCCAGCCCCTCCAGGACGCCAGTCAATCCCTTCATAGGAACTCCGCCACCCCGGGATCCGCCCCGGCTTGCAAGGTCGAGGCCCCAACTGGGGAGTGCAATTCGGTTCGCGGGTCATCACCGCATGGCGCGGAATATATACAGCCCCTGGGAGGCAGCACATAAACTCGCCGTAACTATTCGTCTCTGCACAGACAGGCCATTACTCGCCTGCAGTCGTCCTCACTCCGTTAGCCATGATGTGGCCACCATGTTACCAGCCCAGACCACGAGGAGGTGGAGATGGACTTGAGCAGCGCTAGGCTGTATATTCGCTTCACTGCTCCATTAAGGAGTTTAGTTGGCAGCCTTCACAGCAGCAGGGGCAAACCCATCAATGAGCGGGCCCCACCGGAGGTCACTAGAGCGGGCACTCGGGCCGGCGGAACACCACGGTGTGAACCATGGGACGCCGGGGGAGGACCTCGCATCCAGCTCATTCTTACAATTACGCCAGTCAGCACTGCTAGAGCTTTAGCCGGGGGATGGCCAGACAAGGACAGGNACCCATCAATGAGCGGGCCCCACCGGAGGTCACTAGAGCGGGCACTCGGGCCGGCGGAACACCACGGTGTGAACCATGGGACGCCGGGGGAGGACCTCGCATCCAGCTCATTCTTACAATTACGCCAGTCAGCACTGCTAGAGCTTTAGCCGGGGGATGGCCAGACAAGGACAGGCATTCCGCTTTTGTCACGACAGTCCTACCAGGTATTCAGGGTCCAGGCTCCC
>NQII01001010.1:196531-223165 GCA_002778355.1 Clitarchus hookeri
TTGTTCTCTCGAAACCCATCTCCTTGATTCCGTAGACACGCGTGAATAGTTTTTAAGCAATTCTAACGTTATTCCACGTCACATATATCCAACTCTAATATATTAGCTATAACGTCCAAAGTGTAATAATAGATACAACAGACCGTCTCGCCAATTTAAACCCAAATTCACTATCTCGNAGAGTTATCAAATATCTAACATTTTATATGTTTACTTTTGTAACCTACTTATATTTTTAGACAGATGTCAGTCTTAAAATATCTTAAAATTTGTTTAGCATTACAGTACGATGAGAATTGGATTAGCTGACAGCGTGTTGATAAAAAATACAGGCCCGGCGTGACGGACCAGCTGATGGCGGAAGGATACGTAGTCAGATGTAAACAGTGGCGCTACTTTCGCCGAGCTGTCAAAAAGTGGCCTTCTTATATGGTACAGAATATAACAGAAGTATTTTTAACTGTATGTAAAATAATTTCAGCTTTAAGTTATTGCAAAATTCGACAAGACTTTTTTTAGCAATGAAAACCTACTTTATTTTATCAGCACGTATTCATATATTAAATTAAGTATCCATCTGGTATCGCCACTGTAGTAAAAATAATGAGTATAACATTCTCATGATACTTTTTTTACTGAACGAGAGCACCATTGCGTCATTCAGAATGTATCATTACAGAATCACTGGGAGTGGAAAACGACGACTTTTTCTACGTGAATTTTAAATGTATGGGAACACAGTACGCAAAACAGCTCGAGAGAAAATTGGAATCGTTAATGTTTTTCAGACCCTTGGAAGGGAGAAATATATAAAAATGTAGACCGGAAAAAGTGTTATGAATAATTCACGTCATTCGTGCTCAAAACTGTCCCTCTAGCGACTGGAAATGATGTTCCACGTTTATATAATATGGAATGAAGTAGGTAAGCAATTCACCCGAACAACGCTATAAATATCGCGGAATGGCCGCCACACCAAATACCTTCAGCAATTTACCGCACTGCGTCATAACATAGTGGGATTGGTTTTAGGTTTTAATAATAAGTGTTTTTAAATGTTGCAAGTGTTAAATAAGATCTGTAATTATATTTTGCCGTACTTGTGACTGTAGTATGATAAGGAATTCTGTTCAAGTGTACTGAATTATAAACTGTTGTAGACTGGTGTTAGCAAGTTCTCTTTATGCGATGTATTTATAACATTCGTTAAGCTTGTATTACAGCTGTAAAAAACTACGATGGTTTCGACTTCTGAATAGTACCCGAACTACATAAATGACTGTTAAATTACTTATCTCTATTTTATATAAACGTTATACTCTTGTTTATAAAAATCTTAATTTAAAATTTTTAATTATTGCACTCTGGTAAGTTATTGTTTTTGATTTCCATTTCATTTAATGAGTTACAATCTTACAAAGTAGTAACATAAATAAATGCAAATCACACCCTTCCGCATAAGGAGTATAAAAAAATTCATTCAGAAGTTCCTATAGATCAGTGTGTCAAACATTTTGTATTTCGTATCGAAATTAATATACCTTCAAGGGATATTTTAATGCCGTATGCATGTCAACAAAAGTTTTGTAAATAATATAAGAAATCATGAAAAAATATTTACGCATTTTCGTCAAAGTAAAATATTTGTCAAAACATATTATTCTGCATTTAATTAAACCCATTTATATTATTTTTTATTTAAAAATATTATTTGAATTTTTTCAGTTGGTCCAGGATTGGCAGTTTCTACATGCTAATGCGTGTTGCTCTAAATAGGGTTGTTTTTACATTTCATAAAAATATTATACCTGAGGTTGAGAAGCGAGTTGTTGGTATGAACGACTCAGGTATATATAGAATAAAGAGAGAGTTTAATATAAGGAAATGTAATTATAAGTACGTCATAGTTACGGACAGCTATTCTATTCGGGGACCCTTATACAGGAAGCGGCCGAAATAACTCCCGAATTTGCCACTGCCATGGGCTCGGCGCTAGTGGTGGTAGGTGGCCCGGGGTTGTGTCATAGTGCAGCACCACTGCTGCCATTTCAGTCGCCACAANCACCACTGCTGCCATTTCAGTCGTCAACATGGCAAGGAGCGGTGAACATCGTGCGTTCGTCCTTGAAACCTATTTTAAAAATGGCGATTCTGTACTCACAATGCAGAGATTATTTCGTACGTGCTTCTAAATAGGTCAGCACGGTGCAGTCCCTGACAGGAAAACCGTTCTATTTTGGGTTAAACATTTTAGAGTCACAGGTTCGGCTT
Source organism: Clitarchus hookeri (assembly GCA_002778355.1). Taxonomy (NCBI): domain Eukaryota; kingdom Metazoa; phylum Arthropoda; class Insecta; order Phasmatodea; family Phasmatidae; genus Clitarchus; species Clitarchus hookeri. Next base: position 198,803 of record NQII01001010.1, read on the forward strand.
TAAAAAATGCACCGCCAGGTAGACCTCGCAGCGCTCGAACTCCACAAAACGTTCAATTACTCCAACAAGCAGTTACCAAATCTCCAAGACGTCCAGCCCGTAGGCACGCTGCCAGCTTGGGAATATCTGATCGTAGTGTGAGAAGAATTTTACACCAAGACCTCCACTTTCATCCGTACAAAATCATGGTTGTGCAGGAACTTAGTGAACGTGATTGGGCCAACCGTATTGCATCTTGACAGGCTATCCTGGAAAACTTTCCAACAGACGCAGTTGTGCTCTCAAGTGACGAACCACATTTTCATTTATCAGGATTCGTCAATAAACAGAATTTTCGATATTGGGCAGAAAATAATCCTCGGCAACTTCGTGAGTGACCTCTCCATAGCCAACGTGTCACTGTTTGGTGTGCTGTAGCAGACTTTGGAATAATAGGCCCGTATTTTGTTGAGGAGTAAGGACGAACAGTTACAGTAACGTCTCATCGTTACGTAGAGATGCTACACAACTTCCTGGAGCCGAAACTGAATGAACGTGTAAATCCTGCTGTATGGTTTCAACAGGATGGTGCCACCGCTCACACAGCAAGAGAATCTACGGCAGTCCTAAGACAAATGTGTCCAGGGCGTTTAATCTCACTGCGAGGCGACATCCCGTGGCCAGCTCGTTCACCCGATCTTACCGCCTGTGACTTCTTTCTCTGGGGTTACCTGAAGAGTAGAGTCTACAAAAACAAACCGACGACAATCGATGAACTCAAAGTTGCTATCCGACACGAAATCGCGGAAATTCCACAAGAGATGACGAGAAGAGTAATGCTTAATTTCAGAATGACGCTTCAGACATATCACGGTTGGCATTTGAGTGAGATTATTTTTAAAAAGTGAAAATTAAAAAACAGATTATGTTAAAAAATTGAGCGTCAATTAAAAAAAGATTATTTTTAAAGATTAAGTGAAAATTAAACAAATATTATGTTTAAAGATTAAGTGAACATGAAAAAAATTAAATGAAACTAAATGGCAAACATAATTATTTTAGATGGTTTAGTAAAAATTTGACTAGAATCGTTTGTGTATTTTTTATTAGCCGTTCAAATTCGGGAGTTATTTCTGCCGCTTCCTGTATTATAATGAAATGCATCAAAGTTTATATGACCACGGTAGAATTCTACTTTTTTATAAGAGTCCAACCTCAAAATTGGTACCGAACGCTGATGCGGTACAAGCAGTAAGCATGTCATCAGGCTTCTTGGCGGTTCCTTAGTAGATCTTCCTCTGCCAGCGTCACGCAGAGACGGCACGCAATCGTGGCCTGGTTTTCGATCTCGTACATGGGATTATTGTTGTTCCATTAGTAAGAATTTGGATCAATCGCGTCCCAATTACTGCACCCTGATTGCTACTGGCGTAGTTACAGTCGTAGGCATATGTGACGGCTTTTGTTTATTAAATAAAAATTGGCCAGTCCATGAAATAATTTTTTGGAAATTTTTTACCTAACTCACATTTATGTGTCTTCAAAGAAATTTTTTTAGAAAAACGCTGGTACTGAATACTAGCAATCCGTTTTAGCCATTTATCTCATAACATGAATAATAACGCAAAAATGGCTTTGAATACCCTATAAGAGTAGAAATGAAATTTATATTTGTTTTGCTGCAGTTTGCTTGGAAAGTTGTTAGATTATATCCGTAATTTAATGTACGCCCACAAATTTAAGTGTTTCTCTCTTGACAAATATAACATACATTATACATAAAAAACGCATTTTATTAAAAGAGTTAAAATTTATTCCTCGATTATTTACTTAAAAGAAAAATTTGATGTTTTTCTGTAAATTGTTATATGCGTATCATAAAAGAAAAAAAAATAGTTTGCAAAATAATTTTGAAGATAAATTTTTAAGCTGTTTTACGGAAGAACAGATTTTATTGGGAATTAATATTAAACTTGCCTGTCAAATGTTTGCGTACATATTTTAAACTTTATACATCAATTTTATTATAATAAACCACAAATAAATAGTTTTTTGAATTTTTATGTAAATATTTATATAAATCTAATTTCTCTCTTTCAGAAGACTATATAAAAACGTAAAAAATACAGGGTACAGAGTAGACCGGAGAACAAGGAACAGAATTATTATAATTTTTGGTAATTTTCTAAGATATTATATTATCAACACCGTTCTTTCATCTTTCTTTCAACAGGCGAAAATGCTTCTTTTTGTTACATTACTTTAATTTTTTAAACATTTATATTATTTTTTTTTATCTTTTGAGCAAAATTAGCAGTTATCTAATGGTTACAACAGGTAAACCACGTTGAAATCAATTAAGCCATTAAAAATTATGGCATTGCATTATTTCATATTTTACACATTTTCAGTTGTTTGGCAGTAGAGAAATAAACTATATTTTGTCTTCCAATACAGTTGGGATGTTTTGTGGTTTGTTGGGTTTACCACTTCACTGATATATCATTCAAAAGTTTTTAACAAGGAAAGTTTTTTTTTATTTATTACATTGTTTCTGCTCAGCGCCGCTGTAAAAAGGGAGGTTAGCCAGGAACGTGTACCCCTTTTAAAGTTGAATTTTACAACAATTACTTAGATTCATACAGTCACAGTGAATTAGATACAAGTGAAACAGTTTGGGTTTGAACTAATATATATATACGATACCTTTAAAAATACTGTTGCAGATTTAGGGAAAAGTGTCTAATACTTAATCATTGAAGAAAATTTTCTCTGCTGTTTATAGTTGTAGGAATACTCCGCAGGACTAGTTCCAACGCCATTTATAACGGCGTAAATCAATGCTATAATGTTCTGTTTAGTCTTATATTCTTGAAAATGTTTTGTCCGAGCGTAAGTCCTAAGCGTCATTCATAATTTATGAAACCCGATTCACTGTTTCGCAGCTTACGATTATCAGAATTTCCAGTTATCTTTATTGTCTATGTTTAGATGTGAATAACCGCCTAACTCCAACTAATAATCAGGAAATATCAAAGCGGAGATAGTTCACATATATACGTCTGCAGATAATATATAGAAAATATAACAAGAGAGCCTTAGTCACTTGTGACATCACATTTCCTCACGAACAACTGAATTAAATCCATACAAAGTACTTGCGTGCGCCTCCTCCAAGCTCGACCTTGTTCCCTGTCACCAAGGGTCTGCTCTTGTAGCTAGCTCCCGCCCCTCGCGACAAATAAATGACTCACGCACCAGGCGCCGATGTGACCATTAAATCAGTAAATCTTTCCACCCCTGCCTTTCCTCCACTCGACGTAGACAGGGGGCCGTCTCCCCCCCCCCTCGTAAAAACAAACACCCAAACTTGTTGACGACGGTGATGCAGGTGACTTGCGCTAACCGCCCTTTGCGTGTTCAGTCGCCGCGACCTCAAATTGTTGCACCTCTCTCGCCGCCCCTCGCAGCTTACCCCATCGAGCTGGGCGATATCGCTGGCAATCACCGCTGAATATGGATTGGAACCGGAGCTAGTGAGGGGTCTCGCAGTCTCGCTTTCCGCGCGTCCATGTCGCCGCTCTCAATGGAAAAGTTATCTTAGCTCATTTCCGTGATGAGAATAGAAGAGATGAGACTGGGATATCAGAGAAACGCTTGCGAGCTGAGGTACTTCAGCGCTGATGGCGATGAGCTGAATTGGAGGTAGAGCAGTGACGGAGCGTAATGTTGGGATAAATATGAGTAACCTGAGAAAGCCCACCGGCCAACAGCAACGTCCTTCAAGTTTCTCCCACCTGGGAATCAAACCACAACAAAATAAGGAAATGGTCAGCGTGCTCTGAATGTTTGTGAACACTAAGAAGGGGATTCGGTAACCGTGTGACCAGAGCGCTGGTATTCCATGGTGGCGATCTTGGGTGCACTGGAAAGAAGGCTATAGTTTCAGATATTTAAAAAAAAATTACTTGAAAAGTAATTGTTTACATTGAACAGCATTTTATTCACTCAAATAATATGCAATTGCTTCAAACATCTCAATTTGTTCCATCGGACCAAATAAAGCATTTAGAAACAATTTGTTGAGCCGAACATGTATTCCGTTGTTTAAACATCGTGGTATTGTATTTTGTACACACCTGTATTAAAACTATTTTTAACTAATCGGTTTTGCTACCGCAAACATTATAAATATCAAGGTACAGTCAAATAAATGCTTTGTTCGGAGTGAGTAAATATATTATTTTAAAACTAGAACAGTTTAAAATGTCTGTTGTTACAGAATTTGTGCCAGCAATAAAGTCTTCTTGGTCCAGTATTGGCGTTTATGAGGTTGGCTGTAGGTTGATCGGTCATTTGATTGCCTTCGTTCCAATGTACAGCTTGCGAATTTGTTTATAATTCTTTTCACACCCAACAATAATAATGAGCCGCCTGGCGTCTCGTTTTACGTCATGAATGACCGTTCCTTTTCCACCCCCGTGAAAATCCTTAAAACATCGCCCGATTGCACTATGAACTGTCATCATGGGAAACATAGCTTACTAATCTTTTTTGCAGCACGAAATGCGGCTCATAAAGCCACACAGCAGCGGTGTTTAGTTGGTGTAATGGGGACCGGCGCGGCGGATCATTGGAGCGACACAGCAGTGCCATCGTCAGCTCTTGTCAACGGAAAATTCACTACTGATGTGCGTTGCTGCTTTCTGTGCCAGCCACTTTCTGTCGTCACGAGATTGCTATAGGCAATGTTGCCGGATTGATATAAAAAACTATTTTGCTCACGTGCGCAATTAAAATATCACTTGTGATTCGCTTTTGTATTTCGGTATGGACATGTTGCCAAATATAAATCATTGAATCATGATCCAGAATATCAAAATTTCAAAGATATNACATGTTGCCAAATATAAATCATTGAATCATGATCCAGAATATCAAAATTTCAAAGATATTTACTATAAATAGCTGAGTGAAGCCGTTTTTAATAGAAGAACTCGACGTGGTGGTCTAGTGGGCCTTCCAGTTCGTACAACTGATCGGAATGGTGATAAATAACAAGGAAAAAGGCAGCTCTTGTTCTCTCGTGTTTATTTTGTTTGGTGTTCTGGTCTTAAAATAACACTACTTAAAAAAAAAAAAAAATGGTCTTGACTTTGAATGGATATATTTTATTTATTCGGCACCAATATGCTGAAACTACGCATATACTAACTTCTCAAGGTTTCCGAAACCTGAAAACAACATAGAATTTATAAAGGAAAACTTAATGTTTCTCTAATCTCTAAATTAACGTTATTATGTGTAAAACAGAAATGGTTTTTGAACAAACTGAAAACAGAACGTATTGTTTATGCACTCTTGTGGACTATAAATGAGCTGTGTTCCCACATGTTACCTACATCACTGCAGTATGAAGTCTAGGCATACTCCTAACCAGTCTTCGGATACGAATTTGTGGAATGTGTTGCCACTCCTTTCGTAGAGCTTCGTCTATCCGGGCAAGTGTGTGGGGAGGGTCACGACGTCCTCTAACTTGCCTTTCCAGGTGATACCATAAGTCCTCTATCGGATTCAGATCGGGGCTACATGGGAGCCATTTCAGGGTAGTGATTTATGGTGTTTATTCAACGAGAGGAGGTCCAAACCCACCCCAAACACTTGCCCGGCTAGAAGAAGCCCTATGAGAGGAGTGGCAAGACATTCAGCAGACGCGTGCCCGAAGACCGGTTAGGAGTATGCCAAGACGTTGTGCTGCAGTGATGCCGGCAAGAGGAGGCAACACAGCTTACTGTTAGTCCACAGGAGTGCACAATTGCCACATTCTGTTTTCAGTTTGTTCAAGAGAAATGTCTCTTTTACACATCATTACCTTCTTTTTATCGATGAGAGGCATAAGAAGTTATCCGTTAATAACACTGTATTATTTTCAGTTTTCCAAAAACTTGAAAATTGTTTTATGTTTAGTTTTAGTAGGGTGGTGCCAAATATATATAAAAAATCCATGCAAAGTCATGATATCTTTTTAATTTTGAGTAGTTTAGTTTCATGAAATAAAAGAGAAATTATGAATTAAATTTTAATTCAGGGGAAAATCATAATGAGGCAAAACAAAAAACATCTTTAAGCCGTCTTACTGCAGAAATATTTGCAAAAAATATTAAAGTACTCTGTTAAGCGACCACGCGGCAGTTTAATCGAAATACATACTCAAGTAATCAATTATTAGAAGTACTTTGTAAAGCCACCTCATGGCAGAATAATGGAAATACATATTCAATTTTTAATGTTCTTTGTTAAGACACCTTACGGCAGAAATATTGGCAAGAAATATTCAAGGCCTTGTTAAGCTGCCTCACAGCATTGCTGTGGCATATTTAATTATTAAATAATAAAAGTTTGTTAAGCCACTATATAGCCGAATATCACCCACACTTAAAATAATAATAAAACACATTTTGTTTACATATGACTAGCAGAATTATTGTAAAAAATAGTTTTAGGGGAAAACCACATTTAAAACTTTTGTGGATAGCGTGAGAAGCCAAATCATTGTTAGAGTTTTTGCTTTATTTTACTATACGTTTCTAGTGCACGTGGTCTGTTAATAATGACGTATATATATTTTTTACATGATACGTATTTTGATTATTGATTCCTAAATATACGCCAATTTTTTTTATTATTATTCAAGGAGATAGGTACCATAGCTTTGCATAGCTTTGAAAAAAATCATAGCCGCAAAGATGCTGTACTTTGCCTGTTACTTATTTTTTCAGTCGGATAATTCCAAGATGAGAAGGCGGAATCTGGCTGGCGCACAGTTCTGTATTTATTTTCGTTATTACTAACGAGTTAAATAATGACGTGTTGAGACAAAAGGTAGAATAAAAAAAACCAGTGTATGTTAGTTTACTTATACTTAATACTGGTATTCACAATCTCATTGAAACAAGTTTAACAGGTAACAACAAGAAGTTACTGATATTACTAATGATACCACTTTTCTCTACATGCGTGTAAATAATTTTTAATAAAGATCTTAAAAGATTGGATAGTAGGCAGGCATTGACGTCTCGTTAACAGCAACATCATTAGAAATTAGATAAAAAACATATGCAATGGTAGTGANTAGTAGGCAGGCATTGACGTCTCGTTAACAGCAACATCATTAGAAATTAGATAAAAAACATATGCAATGGTAGTGAGATAATTACAAAAGCACGCGTGCATTACGGAGGTCGGATTTGGATGTAATCAGTCTAATGTTTTGAATGATAGGGTTTACTAACCTGAAATATTTACAGGCCCGTAATTTTGAAAATAAGTGTCTGACCTTCTTAAAACACATATGTTCACATGGCCTACCACAGCGCTACTTGTGTGAAGAGTTTGGTGGAAATACATTGATTGGTTTCAAAGACATGGCATAAAATTTTTCTTTTCTTTTTTGGTGGCATATTATAAAATTGCCAAAAAATACTTAATACGAAGTTTTTAACAGATACCGTCATAATCAAAAGTAAGGATGAGTATAGTTAAATTGTTTAACAAATATGACAACATTTCAAAATATTTATATGGCCGCTATTTTGAAAATTAATGTCAGACCCCACTAAAATCATGTTTGTTTACATAGCCTTCTGTAGCCCCAATGGTTTGAAAATGTTAATGGAAATAATTTTAATTGCTCCGGAAGTGTATCAAATTGTTGAATTGTCTCACCAGGTACTTTTTTGCAAAACGACTGGCAAAATATGATCCGTGTATACACAATTTATGCTTCTAATGAATACTGTTAGTTAAAAAATATTTAGTTAAATTTTTGGAATATTTTAATTAATAAAATACAATAACCTTAATCATTTATATTAACATCATTAAAAAATCCTCATAGTAATTAAATGTGTTAGTTTAAATGCCCTACTGTAAAACACACGGCGTGTAAAATTTGGAGAAAATAGGTTCATCCAAGGAATATGGCATAAATGTGACAATCTTCATTAATGTAAGATAACATTTTTATATTGGCACATTCGAAGATTGTCATAAATACAGCATACAAGGTTACGTGACACATAGTTTCGTAGATATAGAGCCCTAAGCTAAATGGTTATTATACCCGCGATTCTGAAAATAAGTGTCTGGCACACATAAAACATACAAATTAATAATGCTTACCAAGAACAACTTCTTCGCCAAATTTAGTATGAATCGCTTGATTTCTTCCTGAGATATGAAAATACCTATACTTTTTTACATGAGGGGCTATCTTAAGAAAAGGCGGATAAATGTGTGTCTGTATAGATACATGTGGTGATTATAATAGATACTGCGAGCATACAAAGTTATATTGAAATTTGTTTCTTATTCTCGTAGATAAAACAAAATGTTTCTGTACCTGCCATTTTGAAAATTAAGGTCTGACCAACTTAAAACATATTATTTGATATGGACGGCCGTAATACTACCTGTTTGCCAAATTTAGTGCAAAGCTGTTTGTTTCCTCCAGAGTCATGACATACCAATTTAATTTCCTATGTGATGCTATCTTACAAAATAACAAAATGGTGGACTAGAGAATTTTTGTAGGCACATTTTATGGGTGTAATATGTTACGCATGAACATAAAGTTAAGATAAAATTAATTAGATTGTTGCGACTCTATTGGATACTGAGCTAAAATGACAATAAGAAAGCAATTTTGTAAATAAGTGTCTGACCCACTTAACATATGCCAGTTTACATTACACGCAGTCTGTTTTAATTGCTTGCCATATTAGGTAGGAATCGGTCAGTTCTTTCCCAAGAAACCATTAACAAATTTTTTATTAATGTTGCACGATTTTAGAAAATGTCTGATTAAAGAGGTTTAGTGAAGGCACATTTTATATTTGTAATATACAGGATGATTCTAAATAATGGGACAAACTTTGAGGGATGGTAGATCTCACTAAAATAAACAATTATTGTATAGGAATATATGGGCGNTAAAGAGGTTTAGTGTAGGCACATTTTATATTTGTAATATACAGGATGATTCTAAATAATGGGACAAACTTTGAGGGATGGTAGAGCTCACTANTCTCACTAAAATAAACAATTATTGTATAGGAATATATGGGCGCAAGTGACGCGTTGAGGCACAAACACAAAAACATAACACATTAACGGAAACATAAAATGTTCATCAGCAGCAAACTTAACGAGTGATTCCGTACAGAAAATGTTAAAACAGTTGCTGGAAATAAATCCACCAAGAGTCACGCATGCTTGGCGACCTCTACGTATGGCGTGATTGGCTGACAATGGTGGCGTGTGTGAAATACCCGCCGTATTTGAATCTGTTCGCCAATCACTCCACCGACGCTAGGTTCGAACGTAATGACTCGGTGGTAGCAATTTTGAGCAATTATTATAAACATTGCTGAAAAAAGGCATTTAGCGTTGTAAATAAACAATGTGTTGCATTTCATGTGTTATGTTTGTACCCTCAACGCGTCACTCCCACCCATATATACCTATACAATAATTGTTTGTTTTAGTTAGTTCTACCACCCCTCAATGTTTGTCCTATGATTTTAGAATCATCCTGTATACTGCCAGCATACAAAGTTAAGGTGGAATTGAGCACACGGTTTCCATGCTATAGCATACTAAGCTGAATGCCTATATGGTCGCCATTTTTTAAAGAAGTTTATGACATACTGAAAACAATACCTGCCGCAATACTACTTGTTTATAAAATTTAGTATAAATAGGTCTATTGTTTCCCGAAATATGACAAAAACTGTATTAATTGGTCTGGCGCCATTTTACAAAATGGCTGACAAAAGCAGCGAAGTGTTGGTATATGTCATTATTTTAATATTCTCTTTCAGCATACAAAATGTGGTCGAAATAATTCAAACTCTACGGTGGATATAGCAAAGAAACCTAAAATATTTATAGCTATCTATTTAGAAATAAAAATTTGTTTTAATCGCATACGTGTATACGGACAACCATAGTGTTACTTAATAGCCAAATTAGGCGGAAATTTTTGAGAGGTTTTTTTAGATATTAGAGAAAGGGATTATTTTTCGTGTGGTGATATTTTTNCAAATTAGGCGGAAATTTTTGAGAGGTTTTTTTAGATATTAGAGAAAGGGATTATTTTTCGTGTGGTGATATTTTAAAAAATAGGGGACCAACAACAATATTCATAATGAAATTAATTGATTACAGAATGCACTGCGAACATACGAAATTTGGTTTAAAACCATTGAACGGTTCCCAAGATATTACATATCGCTAAGGTGAGAAGTTCAAGCGCTGGGATTATGGGTTCTAATCCTTATGCTATTGATTTTACAAATGCCGAAATGGTAATGTACGTAGTGCCACACAAACCGTTAATAGAACAAATTAATTATTACACGTTCCAGGTAACCATACAAAAACAACAAATTAAATTCGATTTCAGAGACAAAATATTAATTGCCCTTATACAAACAATTTAATTGCACCAAACAAATTTTATTTTATTCAACGAAACCTTTTTCTCAGTGTGGTACCCTCATGGAATCCGAGTTCGGACATCGTCACATGGCTAATGTCAATGATCATTGGACCTATGTTGTTGTACTCTTGTTTCGTTTATGAATGCGTTATGTTGCTACTTAATTTTAGGGCGTAGGTTCATATTATATTTTAAAAATGAGGTACACCTAAGGTCTCATCTCTGAAGGATGTCAACAAATCAAGTGTAAGTCCCCTAAACTATCTTACATGGATGATTTATTCCCCGTCAGTGTTCTCAAATTCATAATTATAGATGCCGAATTGTTTTACAATAATTTATCAGCCATATTACGGATTTTCCTAGAACTTCTACGCTCTAAGTAATTATTCTCATGCTTTTAGTTTTTAAATATACAAAGAAAAAATTATTTCTTTGAAGNCATGCTTTTAGTTTTTAAATATACAAAGAAAAAATTATTTCTTTGAAGGCACTGGTTTAAAAGAGTATCTTACTTTGTTAAATAAATGCATAAACAACAGAACACCGAGTTAAATCTAAACGTCCACTAAGGAAAATAACAGCTAAATTTTATAAGCCGAAGACATCAACATTTCAAAATTTTCTTTCTGTGTTAGTGATGAGTTACGTAGGTATTTAAAAAGATATCAATACTTTGTAAAATGCATGTTACAGTAGTAAAATTGTTTNTTAGTGATGAGTTACGTAGGTATTTAAAAAGATATCAATACTTTGTAAAATGCATGTTACAGTAGTAAGATTGTTTTCTGAAGTTTGGTGCCATAATGATAGTATACTGCTCACAAAACGTTTAGTATATTCCTCGTTCGTCAACGAATACGTAATATTTATGTTTCTAGTAGGAGTGGATCGTTGCTACTTTGTGTGAATCATGTAAACATTGGCATATTCCCCTCCAGCAACATTTGTGTATTGCACGTACACAAACATAATAGGTTCAACTTCAGACCTTAAATACAGCCGCAATTGAGGAATGGGACAATTTTCCTCAGGAAATGCTTAATGATCTTGTTTTTGGCACGCCTCGTCGGATACAAGCTTGCTTCCAGAATCGTCGACGTCCTACACGTTATTGAAATTTGTCAATGCATCTGAGAAGACCACTTTTGTTGTTATTGAAACCTACGAGTTTCCTTTTTTTAAGTCGTTTTTCAGTTTATGCCTTTTGTTTGTTTGATACTGGGATAAGGTAAACGAGAAATGTTCCCCCCCCCTTTTCAAGTGCTATTACGAGTATAACATGTTATGTGAACTACTTTTATTCAATATAACTTCCTGGATTTTGATATATGNTTCAAGTGCTATTACGAGTATAACATGTTATGTGAACTACTTTTATTCAATATAACTTCCTGGATTTTGATATATAATAAAATTTTTGAGAGAAGTATATTATACTTAGTTTTGCGCTTAACTACACCCTATAAAACAGTAACATGCTAACTAGTTTATGCGATAGGTTAGAAACCAATAAATCATCTATCTGAGTAAAAATTATTTGAAAGGGATATTTTAATAACCCTAATACGATAAGGCTATTATTAATAATCCGGTGAAAAGTTTTCCTAAATAACTAAAATATATTTTAACATTCAAGACCCTTAATGTGCCTAAATCACTCATAGACTGAGGGAGAATCGCCCGATCTCGAATATAAAATGTCTTAAATTGCTTGTTACAATGTTCACCAATAATATTAGAAGCATATCACACGTGTTCTTAACTTAAATAGTCTAATAAGACTTTCCCTGGATCCATGTTTTTCTTTCACCTCCTCTAAAAGCGCTTTATAGTTAAAAGTTATATAACAAGAAGTATTAGGACACATTAAAGTGAGATCATCTTCAAAGATGTGTGTACAACAGCAACCCTGTTGTATTTTAGTAATTGACATTCACTAGCATGTAGAATTTTACTAACAGAAGAAAGTGGCACACAGATTGCTTGTTTCAGTAAAACACTTCACGTTGTTAAAAAAAAAATTGTTTCTACAGGCTACAGTTTGTGCAGTCGTGGGTTCAAATTCCAGAGAAGGCAAAGGTGTGTGGCCGTTAGTGGTAGTTTAAACACCTCGGTTTGACTAAACAGCGTAAAAGCGAAACGGATGTTCGAGTAAGGTGAATAGGCAGCAGATAAATATGATATACAAAAATAAATATGCGCGGTTACAGCTGAACGAAATGTTTTCTAAGGAACACAGTAGTAACTCTGAGTAACTTTGAGAATGGTAAAAAAATCTTGACACTTTATGTAACCATTTTCTTGCAGAAACTCTCCATTTCCGAGACATAAGTTCAGTTTTACAGTAATTATTCAAAGTCTCTGAGTTTAAAATCTTTATATTTTATGAGTTGTTTTATATTTGTGTACTTAAATTTTTCAACGTGTTATTTGTTGGTAATCGTAAAAAAGTAGGAACATATTGATACTTGCAAGTTTATGATACTCAATCTGTGACAAAATTTTGTGTTGATAGTTCGGATTTCATTCCTGGCAAATAGCCCAACATTTATGCTGGCATACAATATCAACAACTATTTTATAAAAATGCTAAATCAGTTTAAAAATAATTTTGGCATACTTTCTAAGTAGAATTATCAGCATTTTGACCTTAGAAATTGTGACAAACAATTTTCAAAATTGTTATAAGAGCACAACTTTTGATTTCAGCTCTAGTGTTGGTTTTAAGATTTAGGAACGCTTCGAAGAAATTTCTTTGAAGTGAGGCATTTTGTTCCCCTGTAATAAGGGTTTAACTTCTGTCTATTTAAAATTTAAATTTTACTGCAGAACTGAAAGTAATATTATGGACGTATATTATGATATTAATATAATAATATTATGAAATAAATTCCATGAAATTTCATAATTTTATTCTAATTACATTAACAATTAATTTTAACTGTAGCCAAACATGACAGTTCTGCAATTTTTTACGTTTGTATGTCAAAACGTATAAATGACAAATCCGTGCATTTTCCTTTATTAATATTAGAAAATNCAAATTAGGCGGAAATTTTTGAGAGGTTTTTTTAGATATTAGAGAAAGGGATTATTTTTCGTGTGGTGATATTTTTAAAAATAGGGGACCAACAACAATATTCATAATGAAATTAATTGATTACAGGATGCACTGCGAACATACGAAATTTGGTTTAAAACCATTGAACGGTTCCCAAGATATTACATATCGCTAAGGTGAGCAGTTCAAGCGCTGGGATTATGGGTTCTTATCCTTATGCTATTGATTTTACAAATGCCGAAANCAGTTCAAGCGCTGGGATTATGGGTTCTTATCCTTATGCTATTGATTTTACAAATGCCGAAATGGTAATGTACGTAGTGCCACACAAACCGTTAATAGAACAAATTAATTATTACACGTTCCAGGTAACCATACAAAAACAACAAATTAATTCGATTTCAGCGACAAAATATTAATTGCCCTTATACAAACAATTTAATTGCACCAAGCAAATTTTATTTTATTCAACGAAACCTTTTTCTCAGTGTGGTACCCTCATGGAATCCGAGTTCGGACATCGTCACATGGCTAATGTCAATGATCATTAGACCTATGTTGTACTCTTGTTTCGTTTATGAATGCGTTATGTTGCTACTTAATTTTAGGGCGTCGGTTCATATTATATTTTAAAAATGAGGTACACCTGAGGTCTCATCTCTGAAGGATGTCAACAAATCAAGTGTAAGTCCCCTAAACTATCTTACATGGATGATTTATTCCCCGTCAGTGTTCTCAAATTCATAATTATAGATGCCGAATTGTTTTACAATAATTTATCAGCCATATTACGGATTTTCCTAGAACTTCTACGCTCTAAGTAATTATTCTTATGCTTTTAGTTTTTAAATATACAAAGAAAAAACTATTTCTTTGAAGGCACTGGTTTAAAAGAGTATCTTACTTTGTTAAATAAATGCATAAACAACAGAACACCGAGTTAAATCTAAACGTCCACTAAGGAAAATAACAGCTAAATTTTATAAGCCGAAGACATCAACATTTCAAAATTTTCTTTCTTTTTTAGTGATGAGTTACGTAGGTATTTAAAAAGATATCAATACTTTGTAAAATGCATGTTACAGTAGTAAGATTGTTTTCTGAAGTTTGGTGCCATAATGATAGTATACTGCTCACAAAACGTTTAGTATATTCCTCGTTCGTCAACGAATACGTAATATTTATGTTTCTAGTAGGAGTGGATCGTTGCTACTTTGTGTGAATCATGTAAACATTGGCATATTCCCCTCCAGCAACATTTGTGTATTGCACGTACACAAACATTATAGGTTCAACTTCAGACCTTAAATACAGCCGCAATTGAGGAATGGGACAATTTTCCTCAGGAAATGCTTAATGATCTTGTTTTTGGCACGCCTCGTCGGATACAAGCTTGCTTCCAGAATCGTCGACGTCCTACACGTTATTGAAATTTGTCAATGCATCTGAGAAGACCACTTTTGTTGTTATTGAAACCTACGAGTTTCCTTTTTTTAAGTCGTTTTTCAGTTTATGCCTTTTGTTTGTTTGATACTGGGATAAGGTAAACGAGAAATGTTCCCCCCCCCTTTTCAAGTGCTATTACGAGTATAACATGTTATGTGAACTACTTTTATTCAATATAACTTCCTGGATTTTGATATATGCTAAAATTTTTGAGAGAAGTATATTATACTTAGTTTTGCGCTTAACTACACCCTATAAAACAGTAACATGCAAACTAGTTTATGCGATAGGTTAGAAACCAATAAATCATCTATCTGAGTAAAAATTATTTGAAAGGGATATTTTAATAACCCTAATACGATAAGGCTATTATTAATAATCCGGTGAAAAGTTTTCCTAAATAACTAAAATATATTTTAACATTCAAGACCCTTAATGTGCCTAAATCACTCATAGACTGAGGGAGAATCGCCCGATCTCGAATATAAAATGTCTTAAATTGCTTGTTACAATGTTCACCAATAATATTAGAAGCATATCACACGTGTTCTTAACTTAAATAGTCTAATAAGACTTTCCCTGGATCCATGTTTTTCTTTCACCTCCTCTAAAAGCGCTTTATAGTTAAAAGTTATATAACAAGAAGTATTAGGACACATTAAAGTGAGATCATCTTCAAAGATGTGTGTACAACAGCAACCCTGTTGTATTTTAGTAATTGACATTCACTAACATGTAGAATTTTACTAACAGAAGAAAGTGGCACACAGATTGCTTGTTTCAGTAAAACACTTCACGTTGTTAAAAAAAAAATTGTTTCTACAGGCTACAGTTTGTGCAGTCGTGGGTTCAAATTCCAGAGAAGGCAAAGGTGTGTGGCCGTTAGTGGTAGTTTAAACACCTCCGTTTGACTAAACAGCGTAAAAGCGAAACGGATGTTCGAGTAAGGTGAATAGGCAGCAGATAAATATGATATACAAANGTTTGACTAAACAGCGTAAAAGCGAAACGGATGTTCGAGTAAGGTGAATAGGCAGCAGATAAATATGATATACAAAAATAAATATGCGCGGTTACAGCTGAACGAAATGTTTTCTAAGGAACACAGTAGTAACTCTGAGTAACTTTGAGAATGGTAAAAAAATCTTGACACTTTATGTAACCATTTTCTTGCAGAAACTCTCCATTTCCGAGACATAAGTTCAGTTTTACAGTAATTATTCAAAGTCTCTGAGTTTAAAATCTTTATATTTTATGAGTTGTTTTATATTTGTGTACTTAAATTTTTCAACGTGTTATTTGTTGGTAATCGTAAAAAAGTAGGAACATATTGATACTTGCAAGTTTATGATACTCAATCTGTGACAAAATTTTGTGTTGATAGTTCGGATTTCATTCCTGGCAAATAGCCCAACATTTATGCTGGCATACAATATCAACAACTATTTTATAAAAATGCTAAATCAGTTTAAAAATAATTTTGGCNCCCAACATTTATGCTGGCATACAATATCAACAACTATTTTATAAAAATGCTAAATCAGTTTAAAAATAATTTTGGCATACTTTCTAAGTAGAATTATCAGCATTTTGACCTTAGAAATTGTGACAAACAATTTTCAAAATTGTTACAAGAGCACAATTTTTGATTTCAGCTTTAGTGTTGGTTTTAAGATTTAGGAACGCTTCGAAGAAATTTCTTTGAAGTGAGGCATTTTGTTCCCCTGTAATAAGGGTTTAACTTCTGTCTATTTAAAATTTAAATTTTACTGCAGAACTTAAAGTAATATTATGGACGAATATTATGATATTAATATAATAATATTATGAAATAAATTCCATGAAATTTCATAATTTTATTCTAATGACATTAACAATTAATTTTAACTGTAGCCAAACATGACAGTTATGCAATTTTTTACGTTTGTATGTCAAAACGTATAAATGACAAATCCGTGCATTTTCCTTTATTAATATTAGAAAATNTGCAATTTTTTACGTTTGTATGTCAAAACGTATAAATGACAAATCCGTGCATTTTCCTTTATTAATATTAGAAAATAAATTTTCATTATTTGATACTTTCTCTAATGTAATATTGATGTAATAAAATAATGTTTGGCATTTGAGCACCCTTAAAAGAGCAGTGTAAGCCACCTGTGTGTATGAAGAGGCTTCTCGAGCACAATGGCCAGGGGCGCAAGGCAGGTTTGCCATGGAATCCCAGGTGGGGGCAGGACAGTGTATCATGCACGTATATCCGTGATAGGGGGTAATCACACCGCCGCAGGGGCTGGCCCCGCATGTGTTGTGCGGAGCGCCCGCGACAGACATTAGCATGCAAGGGCCCGGGGCTCCGAGGGCGCGATGCTGGAAGGCTGGAGGGGGGAAAGGACTAACGCCTGGTTGTCATGCCACATCGGCCCTCGTGTCCTCGTGGCCGTCGAACTGGATTGACTCGAGGCTTCGCCGCCGGCTCACGTCCAGCGTGCGGCGCCGTCGGATCAAGAGCTCATCTGGAGCCATCCACGACAGCGGGGATTACTAGTGAAGATGATCCCCGGGTGAAGGACTTGCCAGTGTCACCGCTCGGTGCTTCACGAGGATGTCTTCACGCGTATTTCCCCGTTTTGTAATCGTTCAGTACATTTTCAGCTATTTAACCTTCCATGCCTTTCGTTTCACGATCATTTGTCGTACTTTCGGAATCAAACACAGATTTTCGTATCCACGGCCTACTCGTCGATAGAACCCGGAAACCCATATACCGAATGAAAATAACATGTAAACGATATTNTTTCGTATCCACGGCCTACTCGTCGATAGAACCCGGAAACCCATATACCGAATGAAAATAACATGTAAACGATATCGGCCGCTATCATCACCTGTCTTACACTTCACAGTCTTTCATATTATGAAATACACTGCACTTTTTTCTACAACAAAATATATTTTCTCAGATGATGTTGACTCTTCCGTCTCATTATAATTTGGCTAAGTATTCGCCCCTTAATTTTTTTTTCAGAATGCCCTACTTAGTCTAAGGCATATCCAAATTTTTTAAATTAATTTACTGATGATGNTTTCGTATCCACGGCCTACTCGTCGATAGAACCCGGAAACCCATATACCGAATGAAAATAACATGTAAACGATATTGGCCGCTATCATCACCTGTCTTACACTTCACAGTCTTTCATATTATGAAATACACTGCACTTTTTTCTACAACAAAATATATTTTCTCAGATGATGATGTCTCTTCCGTCTCATTATAATTTGGCTAGATATTCGGCCCTTAATTTTTTTTTCAGAATGCCCTACTTAGTCTAAGGCATATCCAAATTTTTTAAATTAATTTACTGATGATGCCAGTAAACTTGTTAGAATTTAGTTACGCGTGCAGGTAACATAGCGGTGAACGAATGTCTAAAAAATTTTCACTGGAATCCTAGGAAAAATCAGACAAATGGACTCGTGGTAATTCTTATCTGCCAATAATTATTTTCCATAGTTATCGACTTCATGAGCATACAGAATTTAAGAATTAAATATTACAATAATACATTTCTGGTGTTAATTATTCCTGCACATTTCATTCCTACTATCTTCCATGTTGCTGTACCCACATAATGGTTTGTTCGGCACTCAGCTACCGTGCTAGTTTAAATTACAAACTGTTCACAAATATTATGAAAAAATGTTAAGTTGTAAGTCACGAAGAAGTGTTGTGCAACCAATAAATCAAGATGTGAAGTGATTTGCAAAATTTAGTTCTGAAGAGAGTCGCAGGCAACGAAGAAAATAACGGGGCTTGTCGAGAATTATGAAGCGAGTTGAGAAAATNGATTTGCAAAAATTAGTTCTGAAGAGAGTCGCAGGCAACGAAGAAAATAACGGGGCTTGTCGAGAATTATGAAGCGAGTTGAGAAAATAATAGCGAATTGCATTGCAAAGCTCAGCGAGGTATACGCTGCGAGGGGCAAAAATGTCTGCGATGCGCCTCTCCAAGCTCGTATCTCGTGACAATTTGTAAAGGAATTATAATTTCCAACAGCTAATACGCCCACGGCCAAAAGCAACGATCGCAAACGAACAATACAAAAACAAAAGACACAAAATTGAAAATCCCTAAACGAAATTATGAATACTCGCGACCATTCTAAATGGCACAACTCAAAAACGACGCCGCACTCACGACGCCCAGCCCAAAAAGGCGAACCGTCAATGACGGCGGCTACTGAAGAACTCGAACTCGCCGCAAACTGCGTCACGTGGTGCGAAGAGAGCCGTCGAATGCATCGCGAGGCATGAATCAAGTCTCCATGCGTCTCGCTATTCGCGAAGCGAGTCGCAAGTGGCAGTGGTGAGCGAGAATTTGGAAGCTTGTTGATACCTGACATATGTTATAATTATTTTTAATATGTTTCTGGGAGTTCTTGATACAATTTACAACATTTATTGCAATAAAGCTAATCAAATTCAACTGAAACGAAACAATGAACTAGAGATATTATTTAAAACTGGCTTCAGAATTTTCATCTTTGCAACTGCAGTGAGCATTTCTGTTCCGTATGTGTAATTTCCTGGGCTACATATTCATTCATCAAAAATAAAGTTGTTACGAAGAAAGTCACTTTTTTAAAAGACTGTAAAAGCTGTTTCGATACGGAAAGAAAACGAAACCAAAATTGTAACACTTCTCTAGCGTTTAACTTTCGGTAACACTATCCCTCCCCCTCCCGTCTTCAGCATCTATGGTCATCGTTTCCACTCACTAGGAGGAGAACAACTGAACAGTGGGAGTGTGTTGTTTCGGGTCCATTTATTGACGTTACACTTTTCCATGTTGTTTGAAATAAATACTTTAAATTCAGTACAGTTTCATTTCTCAGAAAAAATTTTAACTCCTTTTTACAAAACTTGACATTTTCTAATTCTTCTTAAATATGTTTAAAAGGGTTGGTTCTATATCATTTTATTGTAAAATTTTGATCCTATAAGTCCCCTGACCTTTTTGCTTCCATTAATATAATTGTGAATACGTTATTCAGAATTCTGGATAAAACGCAGTGAGGAACTTCTTATACAGAGTTAGGTATAAAACATAATACAACTAAAATTAATAATAAAAAATGTATGTAACCTTAAAAAGCAATACTACAAATGAGTTAATTTTTTCACACTATTAGAAACTGCTTCAGGCGAAGCAAAATATTGCTGAATAGTATTTTATTTATTTGAGATGTGAAATATGCGAAAATTTAGTGGGTAATATTCTCCTTCATTATTAAAATATGTAGTGCCATTGTTTTATCTTACATAATTTTGAAATCTTCAGCTGAGATAAAATTTTTGTATGATTTATATTAACTATAATTTCCGCGCATCTAGGTATTTTGACAATATCCCAGGAAGGATTGGTTCTACAACATTTGCCTTGTATATTTCCCCCGAAAAGTTACAACCCCTTGAGTTTACTGTTTTATTTCCTAACAGAACGAACATATCCTGGTGTTATTTACACAACCGTTTCTACATTATTGAGTTTTCGTCGTTGTCTTGAAAACACTTTTCCCCTAGAGCACATATAAAAAACTTTTTCTTTCCCGCAACCCGTTCAGTATTTTGTAAATAAATCGGGAACAGTTGGGCCTACGGCGTTTTGTCAGATATAAAAATTTACATACATGAAAAACATCACACTGAGCCTGTGGACCTGTCAGCTGGTTTTAATATTAAAGGGTAGTACAAACTGTAAAACAATTGGACATATCCTATGCCAGCTCGTAGTTGAATTTCGAAAACAACATACAAAATACCTCGACAACACTCACGGCTATCTGTAAATTCAATCAAGAAGATAAACCTGCGAATAAAGTAGCAATAAAAGAAGAAATATTTACAGCGATTAAGGAAGGGGAAACCAGCTTTTATTTTACGTAATCGAAAGTAAGATTTTTTTTCGAAAGCAAGAGTTAACTTTACAATACAAATCCCCATCTACGCCACCACAATATTTTCTGTGACTTTGAGACAAGGTTGTCGGAATGTCAATTCGGAGAAGAAATAATCACATGTTGAAAATGACTGACGACGTGTATTTTTTTTCGTCTCGTTGTGACCATGTGTTAATTTAACATTTTACTGGCCATATATTAGAAAGGTTGACACGCGAAATCATTAAATTTTAAAAGTTGTTTCCTGAACTGATTCACTGTGTCAAGAAAGACCAAATCAACCTTATTTGTTTAGGTTCTCTGCCCTTCAGATCAACACTATATTGCCTTATCTGCGTTCTGAAATTAAAAAAGTTAAAACTTTATAATTACGTGAAATTTGACTACAACGTGATGCCAAATTCTTCACTTGTTATTTCAGTAAACTAATTTCACTGGTCAACGACGTTTTGCAGATAATTCCAGTGAATATTCACTGAATAGAATACTTCTTTGACCATAAGTATCAGTTTATTTATCCAATTTTCAAGGAGCCCCGATTCACTGGTTACAATTTTTGATTCTCTTTGTGAGAGCAGAAAATTATTGATATTATTTAAGACGATGTTGTTACTTTGAAACAGTGACCTCAATATCAGTAGTGTGCAAAACGATGTTTGGTAATGCATATAACTACGCTATATGGCACTCCATATACCTTTATTCTGCCCTGAACCGTATTTCTTGAATGTTCTAAAGACTTGTGATGTTTCTGAGGATATGTTTGAAAACGCGATGTGACGTAATGGACCTAACATCTCAGACTTACCAAGATATTGAACACCGGTAGCTTACAGACAAACTAATAAGAAATTGTTGCATTTGTTTGTATGATGTCGTAAAATACAAATTATTCCTTTACTACGGTAGAGTGCCATTACAAAAGGGAAATTTTCATGACAAAGTGTATCGTAGCTAAGAGCCCCCATGGACATTACAAATTTAATTCAGTTCAAAATTGAAAGCAAGTTAGTGAACGTATTTCTGTTATTTATTTGTCCAAAAAATAGCCTGCAATATTTATGTGTTATCTATGAATACTTAATTTTGAGTTTTCAGTGTTCGTTATTAGAAAGATACCACAGTTATATGGAATAAATGCCTCATGATATTTCAAGACCAAATCATAACACAGAATCAGAATGCCGTATAAAATATTTAGTGTTGGGGAGCTCATTTTATTTGAATAATCCATTGATATTTCAGGGCTAGTTACTTAAGGGCCAGTGACTGTAGGGCTTCTGCTGCGCGCCTGAAGTTTCTACATCATTCGCTTTGGCACAACTTTACGATGGCATTAAAAGTGCTGGTTTCCAAAGTTGTAATTATGTTCTTATTTAATAAGCACTAATTTTCACACAAAGTTCTGGCACATGTTTTTTTGGCAATTGTTTTTTTAATACTTCACATTTACAGTTCATTTGAATCAGTATAATATCCTATTTTTAGAACCCCCAAGACAGACAGGGTTAAATTACTCTTCCCATGATCAGAGAAGATAAAATATTTACACTTAATTACCTTCGGGCCAAACATAGGCAAATAACATTGAAATTTTATGCAAAATATTTTACAACCCGTTACACACTTAACTATGTTACTAATTCTAGTAGTGTAATATGGAGGTCATGGCTGATACCTCATAAATCATTCCCCAACTTAATCTCATATACAAACTAGTTGTAAATCCTAAAACCCCTGCACCATCCAGAAGGCAGTGGAACTCTTTCAGATTTCCGCCTTTTTGAAAGTTTTAGGTGTAGCGATAGCAAAGGAACAAACTTCTTACGTCCTTCCCTTATCATTGTGCTAGAATTATAACAATAGTTTCACTTCATATCCAAATATATCCAACATGTCAGAGTGTACTACTTGTATAAAATACATTTTGCAATGAAATTGTTGCAGATGCGTGTATATGCATCTCTATTTATCATACGCTTGTATTCTCGTGTACCCACATGTAAACTGGAACGAAAAACGTATGTGATATAAACGTAGCAGCTTTATTTCCAAAATATATCTTGGGCTTTTTCTACCCGACTACGGCGAAGCTAATAAGGGAACATTTTTTCGCGTGTGTTTGTATGTATTGGTGTTCAAGTTCCACTCTAGAGCCTAAACGGCTGGACCGATTTTTACAAATGAGTTATAGTTTCTTTCGCCGTGAGACAGCGGTTGACAGGATGGGTAATGCCACTAAATTACCAATATGACGGACGTAAGTCGCCGTTATGCCAAACACAAATGTTTTACAAACCACATTATATGGGTATTCCATGAAAGCTCTAGCGAAAGCATTACACAAACATATATATATATATATATATATATATTTATATAATAACTTCCATTTCGAGGGGCCGCGGAGGTGTAGTGGTCAGACTACTGGTAACCAGGTGAACCAGGTTCAATTCCCGGCGGGGTTGCTCTCGGATTTTCGCATGTGGTAATCGTGCAGAACGATGCCGCTTGTCGGAGGGTTTTCTTGGGGATCTTGTAGTTTCCCCTGCCTTTGAATTCTGGCGCTACTTTGTACTAACATCGCTTCACTTTCATCAGCTCTCAAGAGCTTGGTGTTGAGAACCGCCCAAATCTCTCCGCTCTCTCCTTTAACTGTCACAATGTCGGACGTATGGATCTCAAATTAAATCTCTTATAAATAAAATAAATAATAAACAAAGTAAGTAAATAAAAATGAGACATGTTTTAAATTATTTAATGGAAATTAAATCAGCGTGCCTGGAACAAAGGCCAAAATACTAACAGCTTCGCAGGGGGACTGTTCTGTATTTTCCGCGAAATCCTCTGGTAACGTTAATTTTATTGCTGTAACATACACACGCATAATTTAATTCATTACTGACGTACAGACCTACGTGGGAGATAGTTTTGTGTTTCGTACGAAAAGTAATCCCGCATGGAGTTTGGTTTTGTCTTAAGTGATATATAGAACCATAAAAACTAAAAGGCAAAAATAAACAATTATTTGTTTAGTAAGAAATAACTGGCGACGGCAAAAAATATATATGTACTATAATTTACAGACAGAAGCTTTAACTCAAAAGCAAGAAACAAGTTTTGTATTTGATACCTGCCAAAAGCTGAAGTTTGGAAGTAGGTATTGATTCTGCTCTGCGGCGTGAGGCGCCAGCACTTGATGCTAGCCCTCAGTGATAGGGCGTAGGAATACGTCGACACTGTTGTATCTAGGTCCAATTTACTAATAAATTACACTGTATTTGTGAGTTCACATAATCAAGTTTTATTGTTGCTTGAACAGGTTAACTGGTACATGAACTCACGAGACAAACTCCCCTCCCCTTTTTCTATGTAGGCTACGTATGGTTTGACGCTGCGATTGGCGTCGT
>NQII01001010.1:223177-238898 GCA_002778355.1 Clitarchus hookeri
GAACAGGTTAACTGGTACATGAACTCACGAGACAAACTCCCCTCCCCTTTTTCTATGTAGGCTACGTATGGTTTGACGCTGCGATTGGCGTCGTTCGAAGGGGGGGGGGAACATTCTTCACACTTGGTGTAGAACTACTTATCTGACACTGCTGCGCTGTCTTCCCTCGGCTGGCGGCTTGGAACTGCTCCGGCGCTTGGTGGGGCGTCCCGACGCCTGCTCTCGGAACCCCTCCTCCCGGGTCCACTCAGCACTCTTCGTTTGACGAAGTCGGACTGGCTTTTCTCGGATTCTTCCCGCCGCACGTCCCGCTTGACGGCCTCCGACTGAGGTCCACGTCTTGATGCATTTGGCGAACTCGTTTTCTCTCGGCTCCCGGTACACCCTTCTCGTTTGACGAAGTCTGACTGACTTTTCTCGGATTCTTCCCGCCGCACGTCCCGTTTGACGGCCTCCGACTGAGGTCGACGTCGTGATGCATTCTCGATCCTCGACTGACTCCGACTGACTGACTGACTGCTCGATCCGCGACTGACTGACTGACTGACTCGTTCATCGCACTGGCTTCGTCCGGCTCCGACCCGGACGCCTCGCTTCAGGTCCCCCGACTGACTGATTCGACGTCTCTCAACTGACAGCTCCGTTACTCCCCCCTTCACGTGGTTTTGTAGCGTCCATCACAATATTCAACTTCCCCCGTCTCTGCACATGGTCTATTGTTGCTGCAAGGATGTACAAAATAGAAGACAACGCTTCTTACACACACATAAACAATGTCATAAAAACCGTATATTAACATCAAAATAAAGCGCCTTCGTCTTAAATGTCTCTCGTTCTCGCTGTATGTAACTGCGTAGTTTTCATCGCGCATAGCATTCATACTGTCTTGTTGTTAATCTTCTAACCGCTTAAAACATACAGTGTCAATGTTAGTCGCGTGTCTTTTGTTACATTAGTGAGGTCTGAAAATTAATTTTCACCCTGGAAATAGGTAGCAGTACCATCTCAGACTATTTGTGTCGCTAACAGATTGCCGCACAATTGTGAACCAGTATACGCATAGCTCGTCGGTGCGCATAAGATCGAAACTCATCGCTGTATTGTGAAACCATCTTTAGTCTACGGTGTTTGCATTCGCTGTAATCATAGAGCAATAAGCTGTAATGTGAAACCTCCAGGTGAGTGCGCTCGAGAGACACACAAGAGCAGAGACATGCGAGGAGTTAGTGGCCAGCACGAGGCTGTGTGGAGGCGTGTCTCTGTAAGAACCACGTGACGACGTTGCATGGACGATGCCCTAGTCCTTGGCTGGCTTCCCATAAGGCAAGTCTACCTGCACTGCACTCTTCCAGGTGAGTTAAGGGAGCACCGACTCAAGACCATTACCAACACACCTATTTTGCCATGTTTTTTATTGATTATACACGAAATATTCTAATTTATAGATATTCTATAAATAAAATTTCAATTTAAGAAAATAATAAGGTACTTTTATATTGTTTTATGCTATCACAAGTATAAAACTCTATGATACGTAACATTATTAGAAAAAACACACACCATACATGCAGTGGTTTTTCAAAGATTTGATTTAAAAAGAGTGAAGAAACAACGAATTGACTGTAACGAGATGTTTCTAGATTAGTTTCACCCAAGCTACACTGATACCTGCCAAATGCTGAAATTTGGAAGTAGGTATTGAATCTGCTCTGCGGCGTGAGGCGCCAGCACTTGATGCAAGCCCTCAGTGATAGGGCGTAGGAATACATCGACACTGTTGCCTCTAGGTCCAATTTACAAATAAATTACACTTTATTTGCGAGTTCACATAATCGAGTTTTAATGTTGCTTGAACAGGTTAACTGGTACATGAACTCACGAGACAAACTCCCTCCCTTTTCTGTACATAGATTACGTGATACTTGGCGCGGCGATTTTGCGCCGTGGGGGNTGCGTTGTCTTCCCTCGGCTGGCGACCTGGAACTGCTCTCGCACTTGGTGGGCGTCTCGGCGCCTGGCCTCGAAGTTACTCCTTCCCGGGTCCACGCAGTACTCTGCGCTTGACGATGGCCGGCTGCCGTTGACGTCTGCTCGCGGGTTCGCTCCATCCTCCTCCATTTCCGACAGCCGACTGTCCTGCTTGGTCCTCCTCGTGGTTATGTAGGCTTGATCACCATATTCGACTTGCGCCATCTCTGCACGTGTCCGGGGTGCTTGTCGCGTCCTTCCTGAGTCGTAAAACACGTGGCCGCTGCTCCTGTGGTCCTCAGCCGGCCTGGCGTCGCCCCTTGAGTCTGGCCTGGAAGTTTATTGTTCCGTTCTGCGCGCACGCCCGCTAAAAGCTCTCATGGTTTATTGCGGTACAAGCCCCGGACAGACACAGCTAGTGGTGGGATCTCGGTGTCCCTTGGGCAGCTGAAAAGTGCAGCTGTGTTCGCGCCCTGGTGCCTTCCGTTGTCTCCGGATGTCGTCTGCACGTGCAGGAACAGTTGCACTTGCAGAAACCTTTGGTAGCACGCCTTTGCAGCTGCGAGGCTCCTGGCGTCACTCTTCCAGCACGTTCACAAAACCCTTAATCCTTATTGCAGTCGTATGCCGGCGAGCTTCGCCAGAGCGTGTGTTCTGACGAATAAAATATAGGGACGTTGAATGCGTCAAACTCCCCACCGCTCTCTTCGTCGGGGGCACGCTCTGGCATTTCTTCCTCTTATGGTTGTCCTCTGGGCTAACCGCGGTTCTGTGCGCACGCGCGGCGCTGCGCTTGCGTTGCCGGGAGGCAGCGAAAGCAGCTGGGGCGTTCTTCTGCTTCTGATCCCGTTAGGGGTTGGAGAGCGGCGGTCCCCCTCCATACTCTGTCGCGTGCCACTGGCAGTGCGTCTGAGGGAAAGTTAGTGCTTCTGCGTCACAAACTGTTTGTGAGGGGCACACCCTCTTACAATTTTAGAACATCGCAGGCCCCCAAACCCTTGGCAATGCTGGGTGGGGGGGGGGAGTTGTCTCTTACTTTGAAAATTGACAAAAAGTACAAACAAAATAAACCCTGGTCACATAGATTATTCACAATCTCCCTACACATTAACATTGCACGATAACTATTTACAAGCCCTTACACATTAATACTTATCAAACAACTCATTCACAATCTCCCTACACCCTNTCTTATTCACAATCTCTGGCAAGCTAAAATCACGCGATTGTAGACATCTTTGGATACTGTGGCACCGCTACTTTACTGCATAAAACCACTACATACCTTAAGAATTTCTTACTAAAACTCTAGGCTAAGGATTTCAAAAAGACCGTACAAATTTTTGCCACTTGTAGAAATTTTCTTAAAAATTTTTATTTCAGAACTTTAAAATCACCGGTTAACCTATAAATGGGTCACTTAAAAATAATCTAAGTTATCTCGGACCTTTTACATAACATAACCTTTCGTTCTACCCAACTCGCGCCATTGGAATAAAACATTTAATTTTCCCGACACACTACCTGTAATCACCACGCGTCTCTCGTCTCACACGCCCGCGCGGCCACTTCGCGCGGCCTGCGAGAGCCCCGTAATTGGCCGGAGCTTCGGCCACTCCCGGGCCTTTAACCTCGTAACCTAAAAATTGCTAATTCTTACTCGTTTTTCCAAGCGATGCTTACTGACCTACGGACTTTTTTTTTTTAGTAGTAATACTTTAACACAATATAAAACGACTGATTTAAAACCAGGATTCTCGCCCTCACCGTCGTTACGCAAAGTATACTCGTCACAAGCGGTCCACTCCTACAGCGCAAACGTATTATCAAATGCGGTCAACGTCATAAGCCATGACAATTGAGAAATTACTAACTCAAAATATGGTTCTCTACCCTATATTTAGCAAACAGCCCTTTTCAGTGAATAGTTTACATACTATACACTTCCAGTAACAGGTATATGAAAATTACAATCCCAAAGGAAGTACACTCTTTATATATTCATTCTCAGAATTTTCGTTGTGTCACGAACCGACAAACTTTAAAGCAACTTAACCCACTTTGGTAATTAACAATTATTAATGTTATTGCTACACAAAAACCTGTAACCTTTTTCTCTAAATATTCTTGTATATATCACTTTAACATTCCCCCATTTCCTACACATTTTTCTTCGGAGTGTCGTGGCTTCACTGCGCGTGCTTGCACACGTAATTACACTACAACATTGACTTGATCAGTTGGCTAAAGGCCTCTCCACACTTCGCACATGCGGTTTAGAAATTAATGAAATTAATCGGTTCCTTTTCTTATGGTAAACAAAAAATAATAAAAAAAAATTATTATTTGTTGCACTTATTTCTGTGTCTGATGGGGGCTTCGCGCCCAGGTGGTTCTCAGCGGGCGACACACGGTACACAACCGCACTTGCGTCGCACAGAGTCTGTGTCTAGGAACTTGAGTTAGGCCCCTGGGCTGCTCGAGGCCTATAGATGCGGCGATCCCTGTACAGATGGGGCCTCTTCCCCTCTCGACAGCTGCGCCATGGCTGGACCCTCCGTGATTCGTCCGCCCCAGACGTGATCTCGTCAGCTGGCCCCTTGGATGGTGCGTGGCCTATAGGCGCTGTGATGTCTGTCCCGTCCGTCCCAGGCGCTGCTTCTGCGGCCATCGGTGGCAGCAGGGGGGTCCCTCGCCGGCAGGTGGCTGGGCGTCGTCTGTCGGGGCTGTGGGCGCGTCTCCCTCGGGTACCTCTACTGCTCCCAGGTTCGATTCTCCCTCGGTGTTCACCTGTAGAGGACGTCTTGAATTTTCTTCGCTCGCGTCTCTCTGGTCCCGGCAATTGCGCCATGGTTTGATACTCTCTCCCCCATCCCTGTTCGTTCGCTTCTGGACGCCATATTTTCTTTCATCCGGCCTCTCTCCTTCGTCCGTCCCTCTCTGTGTGTGCGCTTCTGGCTCCCCCTCGAACTCGCGCAGTATCTCCTCTTCACATTCTCCCTCGCTGGTTCCTGCCGCCTTTCCTTCCGTCCGCGGAGTACCTGCCGCTCCTCCGTTCGCTCCCCGCCATCTTTCGCTCCCGCGGGCCTCCCTTTCTCCCCCGGGCAACCGTCAATGGTTCCTTGCTCCCGTGGCCTCGTGGCCCGGGCGTCACTCAGGTATGGGGTTACCTTCCCTGGCCGTCGCCGCCATGCGGTCTGCTGCCCCTGTCCCTACTGCTCGTCCTGTGCGCAAGTGGCATATTGCTGGCTTCTTCTGGGCAGTCCCTCTTGGCTTTCCTGGGGTCCTGAGTGCAGGGCTCGGGCATAGGGTGTATCTGGCCCTCGCTACCTTCCACATTTTTCCCATTTCATCTTCCGCCCAGTAGACATTCCCTTGGTGCCCCGCTATGATGTACGGTCCTTCCCATTTCGGCGCGAACCCTGCACAGTATTTTTCACTGGCCCGGCTCAGAGGATGCTTGCGCAAAAATACATGCTGGCCTTCGGGTAGGTGGTGTTCGTCGCGGGTTTGTTCCGGGTANATCGCGGGTTTGTTCTGGGTACTTGCATCGGATGTACCTTTGTTGGTTTCAACGCACCGTGCCCGTTCTTCGGATTGCTGCTTTCCTTATGGCTTCGGGGCCGGGCAGCTCCGTCGCCTAGGTCTCCCACTGCCATTCTCCTGGGCGGACGAGATTGTACCCGCGGATAAGTTGGCTGGGCAAAGTGCCTAGGGCGTCATTGTGCGGTGCCGCAGTGTGTATAGTATCTCGGGGATGTGCATGTCCCATTGTGCATGGTTGTCGCCCATCCGGACGCACAGGTTCTTTTTCAGCTCCTGGTTCCGTCCAGTTCTCTGCCCCTTATGTTTCACACGCCTTCGCCCATTTTGTGCCGGTGAATTGGGAGCCGGTGTCCGTAAGAACGCAGTTTTGGAACCCCCACCTAGGAAAAACCTCCCGCTCCATTTGTCGGATAACCGTGCCTGCTTCCTGATTAGGTATAGGGAAGTCTTCCGTCCACTGGGAGAACTGGTCGGTTACGACGAGCAGGTACCGTTTTCCCCCTGTGTGTCCTAGGATATGGGCCCATAATGTCCGCGGCGATGTGCATCCATGGAGTCTTCGGTCGTCTGGGCGTATACCGCGACTTCGGCACCGAGTATGCCTTGTTTGCACAGCACATTTAGCATCTGGCGACGTACTCTCGGACATCCCGCGCGACTCCGTGCCAGGAGTATCGGGTGGTCAGGGCCCTTAATGTTTCTTGGCACCCGGGGTGTCCCGCGCGGGGATGGTCGTAATGGTGCTCGCAGAGGCTGGGTCGTAACTCTTTGGGGACCCAGACCTTCAACTGCTCGGCTCTCGGGTGGGTCCTGGCCCAGACTATGCTGTCTCTTATCTCGTATTGCTCGGGGTGCCGCTCCATTAGTCCCGGTAGAGCGGGTTCGGCCTGCTGTAGGTCTTGTAGAAGTTCCTTGTTCTCCCGGAACTAAATTAGTTGCAGCTCCATGTGCCCGGGCTGTGGGGACTTCGGAGGGGAGGGGGGAAGCATAAGGTCCCAGTCCTCTGCCCCTCAGTTCTGATGTGATCCTTGTGGTTGTCCGGATAAGGCGTCGGGTAGCTCGTTGGCAGACCCTGGGCAATGCTCTATTGTGAAAGAGAATTCCATTAGGAACAACCCCCACCGCCCCAAATTTGCCCTCTCGCTGCTCTTGGTTCTTAGCCAAGTGAGGGCCTTGTTGTTGGTCCGGAGGACGAAGGGCCTGTCCTCTAAATAGTAGAGGTACATGAGGACCGCCCATATCACCGCCAAGCACTCCTGCTCGTTACTGTGGTACCGTCGTTCGGCCTCCTTGAGCATAGTGCTGGCGTATGCGATGATTCGTCGTGGGTGCTGTGGCTGCTCCTGATACAGAACCGCCCCCATTCCGGTTCCTGGTAACCAAGGCATAGGGCGATATAACATGCTTATGTCACTATACCGCGCCTTAATCTCTCGGAAGGCCCTTTCATGTTGGTCGTTCCACCTCCAGCGAGCCGTTTTGGGTAGCAGCNAACATGCTTATGTCACTATACCGCGCCTTAATCTCTCGGAAGGCCCTTTCATGTTGGTCGTTCCACCTCCAGCGAACCATTTTAGGTAGCAGCTCGTTGTGGGGAGCCATAAGAGGGGCGACATCCTCGATGAAGTCGCGGAGCCAATTACATAGTCCCAGGAACCGCCTCAATTGTCTCCGGTTTGTCGGCGCCCTGGCGTCTTCGATCTCCCGCACCTTTTCGGCTTTTGGGTAATTCTCTTCATGGGTGATTATGTGCCCTAGATATTCGACCTAGGTTTTGCCGAAATGGCACTTCTCCAGTCGGCACGTCAGCCCGTGGAGCTCGAATCGTTCCAGCACCTTTCTCAGGTGTACCTGGTGCTCCTCCCATGTGCGGGAATACACGATGACGTCATCCAGATACGCCAGGCAGAATTGTCCGCTGTAGCCGGTCAGTACCACGGCCGACATAAGCCGCTGGAAGGTAGCCGGTGCGTTCTTTAGGCCAAAGGGCATTACTCGGAACTGCAGTGTTTCGCCCTCTGGGGTGGTAAACATGGTATATTTACTGGACTCTGGGTGCACGGGGATTTGCCAGTATCTTTTGCGCATGTCCAGAGTGGAGAATATACGTGCCTCCCTAGGTGGTGGAGCATATTTGCGATGTTTATCGCGGGCAGGGCCAATGGGTGTGTGATGTAATTTAGGGCTTGGTAGTTCACACAGAATCGAAGTTACCCAACTTTCTTGGGTACGAGCACTACCCTGGCATTGTATGGGGAGTCAGTCGGCCCCACTATCCCCTGTTACTTCATTTCGGCCACCTGGTCGAGGATGATCTGTCGGTGGTGGGCTGACGGGTTACCTGGGCTGCAGTATACGGGGCGCGCATCCTTTACCCAGATTTCGTGTTGGATGGCTGTGGTCTGTTGTAATCAGCCGTTGTTCCCGAATATCGCCACGTGGGTGTTCATTATTCGACCTGACGCCCGCGGCTGGTCGTGTCTTAGCTGGTGGTTCACCTCCTTGTCGGATATGGCTCTTGGTCCTTCCATTTTCATGGGAGCCTCCCAGTTTATGGCCATTCTGTCCCACCTGCACAGGTATAATCGCCTTTGCCCGCAGTCGATTATACAGCCTTGGCTCGACAGCCATGGTTGCCCGAGGATCACTTCTTCCGCTAACTGCGGGGCACAGAAGAACTCCGTGGCTACTTTCTCGACCCCTGTGTCTACTGGCAAGGTGATTTTTCCCTCTATTGTCAGGCNACAGAAGAACTCCGTGGCTACTTTCTCGACCCCTGTGTCTACTGGCAAGGTGATTTTTCCCTCTATTGTCAGGCAGGATTCTGTCTGGGCCATCTGGACTCGTCGGGCGTCCTTCTTCATCGCTTTTCTTTGTTCTGGCATCAGCAGCTGGCTTCTGATAAAGTTGCCAGCTGCGGCGGTGTCTAAGATCGCCTTGACGGCGTGTCCATTAATCAGGCCTTCTATCCGAGGGGCTTGCGTGCCCGATCCCGGGTCGCCCACTATGTATATCTGCCTCACCCTTTTATTTATGCCAGGGACGCAGGGTGGCCCAAGGCCCCGGCGGGGGCGTTTCCCGCCCCTCGTCCCTGGGGCATCACCTTCTCTGTTCCAAGGGGGGCGTTCCGGGTGGCTCTTTCCCTTTCTACAGCGACCCGGGCTTTAATGGTGGGACAGTTCCGGTGTAGATGCCTCTCGGGACAGTACCAGCACTGTGGAGGACCCCTGTTTTCGCTTTTGTCGTCGCTATTCTGTATTGTGCGCTCTGGGCGGACGGCAGGGAGGAGCGTGGGGAGGTTGGTCCTGACCCTTACTGCGCACATTTCGCGGTAATCGATCTCTGCCTCCCTCGCCCTCTCCACGAGTTCCACCATTTTTATTGCCCGTGGGTGGCGAAGGACGCTCCTTAGGGCTGGTATTAATAGCCTCGTAATTATGCAAACTCCCTCCGCTTCCGTTCCTTCTGGTGCGANTTTCATCCTAATGAAGATTTCTACCTCTTCCTCGTTTTGTTGTTGTTGGGTGTAGAACTCGGTTCGTAGCCCAGTTATCACCTCTTCTCCTGCGAACTTGCTGCTCAATCGGGCAGCGAATTGTTCCCATGTCGTTATAAACTCCCCATACCTGTGCCACCAGCTGAGGGTGGCTTGTTTTAATTGTTCGCGTGCCTTCTGCACCCACCGCTTCCTGGGAACACCCCCTGTCCGGAACTCGTGTTCGCAATTCTGTATGAATCTTTCTGGATCTTCGTGGGGTCTTCCTGCGAATTCCGGTAGGACCATTTCCTCCCCTATTCCTTGTCTTCCCTCTGCCCAGGTCTCCCGGGTTTGGTCTGTGTTTGAAGGGAGCTCCCTGCTNTCCTTGTCTTCCCTCTGCCCAGGTCTCCCGGGTTTGGTCTGTGTTTGAAGGGAGCTCCCTGCTTGTCCGTTTCTGGCACACCCCACACTGGTATACCCAGCCTCTCGTGCCCTCGGCTCCTTCGGGCCACCCTACACATAGGTTGTGGAATGCCTGTGTACAGGTAGTGCACCTAGTCAGGCGCGTGTTGTGTCCCAGGCAATTCAGGAGGTGTCACTGTGTATGCGGCTCCTGACAATCAAGGCACTGGTACTCTGTTCCTTGTGTCGGCCGGAAAATATCCGGCCAAGCGATACATTGATTGCATTGCCGCCGCAGGCAATTGCGGCACTGTACTATGTATAGTCCTGTGCCTTGGCATCGCAGGGCTCTGCACTGCTCCCTCGTTTGCCCCCTGCTTTCGATATGCATTTGTATGTTAATTGGGGATGACTTTGTCCATATCTCGTCCCATTCTTCCTGGGTCTGCGCACTCCCCCTTTCTTCTAAACTCCACGCGCGTCTGCAGCCTGCCATTTTCGCCTGGGTTCCTACCTCGCTCCCTTTTTCGGTTATACTGTCGGTAAATGGGCACCAGGAGGGAAAATTGAATTTTTATATTTATTTTATTTTAAGACCCCTTCGAAGTCGTAAATGTACTAGCTGCTTGGTCGGGGCACGGTCCCCTTTATCCCGGGTAGTTTAGCTTGTCCTTGCTTCGATCTATACAGACTTCAGCTAGCCCCTTAGTAGGGCACCAAAAATTGATACCTGCCAAATGATGAAGTTTGGAAGTAGGTATTGAATCTGCTCTGCGGCGTGAGGCGCCAGCACTTGATGCTAGCCCTCAGTGATAGGGCGTAGGAATACGTCGACACTGTTGTCGAGTTAACATAATCGAGTTTTATTGTTGCTTGAACAGGTTAACTGGTACATGAACTCACCAGACAAACTCCCTCCCTTTTCTGTACGTAGATTACATGATACTTGGCGCGGCGATTTTGCGTCTTTTGGAGGGGGGGAGATTCTTGGTGTAGAACTACTTATC
Organism: Clitarchus hookeri; assembly: GCA_002778355.1. Classification (NCBI taxonomy): domain Eukaryota; kingdom Metazoa; phylum Arthropoda; class Insecta; order Phasmatodea; family Phasmatidae; genus Clitarchus; species Clitarchus hookeri. The sequence goes on from NQII01001010.1 coordinate 233,579, forward strand.
TGACACTGCTGCGCTGTCTTCCCTCGGCTGGCGACCTGGAACTGCTCTCGCATTTGTTGGGCGTCTCGGCACCTGGCCTCGAAGTTCCTCCTTCACGGGTCCACGCAGTACTCTGCGCCTAACGATGGCCGGCTGCCGTCGACGTCTGCTCGTGGATTCACTCCGTCCTCCTCCGTTTTCGTCGGCCGACTGCCCCGCTTGGTCCTCCTCCTCGGGGTTATGTAGGCTCGATCACCATATTCGACTTGCACCATCTCTGCACGTGTCCGGGGTGCTTGTCGCATCCTCCCTGAGTCGTAAAACATGTTGCTGCTGCTCCTGTGGTCCGCAGCCGGCCTGGCGTCACCCCTTGATTCTGGCCTGGAAGTTTATTGTTCCGTTCTGCGCGCAGGCCCGCTAAAAGCTCTCATGGTTTATTGCGGTACAAGCCCGGGACAGCTGCAGCTGGTGGTGGGATCTCGGTGTCCCTTGGGCAGCTGAAAAATGCAGCTGTGTTTGCGTCCTGGTGCCTTCCGTTGTCTCTGGATGTCGTCTGCACGAGCAGGAACAATTGCACACGCAGAAACCTTTGGTAGCACGCCTTTGCAGCTGCGAGGCTCCTGGCGTCACTCTTCCGGCACGTCCACAAAACCCTTAATCCTTATTGCGGTCGTCCGCCTGCGAGCTTCGCCAGAGCGTGTGTTCTGACGAATAAAATATAGGGACACAGGATGTGTCAACACTCTAAAATATTCCTCAAGGTGTTTAAATAAACCATTAGTTTTTATGTTTATAAAAATAATTTTTATGAAGGAAATACATTTTTGCTGGAATGTACTGTTATTATAAGATACAGACGAACACCAACGTAACGATGGTAGGATCTATACTAACAAGTTGTGAGATGACTATAACACTTCAACGGCTTAATCAGTTTATGAAGAGCTGTTTACAACGCACAGCCGGATCGCAGTAATCCTGTTGCCTGTCTGAAGGCGGTTCTTGACAAACAAACTGACCTCTGTTTTACTCCCTCCCCCTCCTCGTTTTACCGACAACATTGTGTGATCATGACGGTTATAACTGGTTTTCTATGACTCAGCGGTTCGCCACTGAACTTATAAAAATTTCCTTTATTATCTATTCGCTGTTTCTTCACACTTTTTTTAAAACAAGCATTGAAAATTCACCCTACGTATGACATGTTTGGTTGCTGCCTAAATAAGTAATGTATTGCAAGCGTTTTATACATGCGTTAACATAAAGTACCTTATATTTAGTTAAATTGAACTTTTACTTATATCAATCTGTACATAACAATATTATTTCATTTATAATTAATACGATTTTAAAAAGGGAGAAAAAAGGTGTGTTGGTAACGCTTAGTAAGAAATAGTTCCTACGCAAAATAAAATTACATCGGGTGTTCAAGAACCCGGTGCGTTGCCCATTTTGTGTAATTTCTAAGCTTATTAAATTAAGCGGAGGAATTTACCAGAACGAGAACATTAACAGGGTTTCATAAATCATGGTTTAATCAGTAAACACCAGCAACTGAAATGATCAGTGAAATTTTACTGATTCACGTCGAGCAGTTTCCACAAATCTGTAGTCAGATTCGCTGACATTGAGCAGTTTGAACTACTTCGATTATCGAGTATACCACAACATTAGGTTTGCTTGCGTGGTCTGCTATGTCTGCTATCTGAGAGCGAGTGATCATGTCCACGAGCAGTGAAGTAGCAGAAGTAGCAGTTACCCTCGGTGGCGCGACACCAGCGACAAGACTACTACTGTAGCATGTGGAGACAAATATACATATTTTATTAGGAAAAAGGCGATAGTGATTATAAAAGGCTATTCACGGTTAAGTGAGCACTTTACCGTGAACAGGACTGTTCTGTGTATTTTACATGTATCAACAATTCAGGCAACTCAGAACAACTTTCTTTCAAAGATAAATGTGGTTTCATTATTTTCATTACTAAGTGCATATCACGGTGCACTTAGAATACCCAAATATCTTCTCGTCACCAATCTCAATTTGTGTAAAACCGTTTTACTTTCCGCAGTCACTGCTGTCAAAACTTTTTCACGTTTGTAGTTTAAATTTGGCGGTCCTTTTTTTTTCTTTTGTCTCGTTCGTTCTGCTGTCTCTGCTGCACCTCGGCGCGCAAAGGCAGAAATAGCTGATTTTTCTAGCAGAAATAGCTACTGCTACCGTCAGCCGAACAACATGCAAATAGAGTGCTTCTGGTATCAAGAACGACATCTAGCAGAAATAGTACTAAACTAGCAGAACAGAAATTATGTACTGTTATGTTTATGAATGTGGAGGACGTGAAGTGGACACCGTAAGTGGCGGTGTGTACAGACGCTGGTATATCTGGGTCTGGTGCTGGCCGTGATGGTGAAGGCTAAGGAGGAGCCGAAGGAAGAGGCGAAGGAGGAGGCGAAGAGCGACTCCATCATCTCTCCAGTCGCCAGTGTGGCCACCCACCTACCAGTGGTGCCAATACCAGCAGTGTCGTGGGCGCCGTGGAGCGCACCCTGGCCTCTCACCAGCAACATCGTAGTCGCCTAGCTTCTCCGCACATCATGCCTGCAACACATTCCCTCCTAACTCTCTACTATGCTATGTCTCTTCCTCACCAACCCGCTCTTCACAATAAAAACATTACTGCAAACTAAATTGTCTGCGTCACTTAACCCCTCCCGTCCCTAATAAATAGAGGTAGTGTAATTTCGCGAAAAGATTTCAAGAAATGTTATATTTCAAAACACTCTAGGGCAGTTTACCTATCTTGATTGGCTGAATTACTTTATGACACGTGTTAAGTGTCTGCACACGAATTACGTAGGAGCCGTGCCGAGGTTGCCGAATTCTGAGTGGTCCGGTCAAATATGAAAACGCCTTCTCAAGCAGACAGCAACCAATGGCAGTATACAAACTACTGTTGGGTGCTTACAGTATTGAAGTCTACCGTGTACTCATGTTTTTCGCGACAAATCACTAGCCATACTAATTAGCATCTTAACGTATCTGTTCGTCGGAGGTGTAGGGCTTTTGTCACAAATATGAACATTTACAGGAGCGTAGTTTACTCGATACCATGATGGCACATACTGCCATTTCCTACTGGCTAGATAGCTTGTTATTCCGCATAGTATATACTGCTTTCCAACCAGGAAATAGTGCGGAAAATACAATAAGATAATTTCAAAACCTCGGTTTTGTAAAATATACATGGTGTTTTTTACCCAAGTTGCACAGATATTATACCGTATATACTCGTTTATGCGCAACCTGCTGCATAATATTTAACATTATAGTATGTACTGCGCAAGATCAGGAGCTAGCACATACACAAACAGCGTCATATCCCTGGGCGATGCTATTCGCTGCTGCTAACACACACACATTTTATAATTGGTTACTTATTGTGTCTTAGCCTAACAGAAACTTGTGCCGAAGCACAAATAATAAAGCAAAAAATATCAGTGCATATATATATATAAATTTGCCAATTAAATATATACAATGACAAAGCAGCACCCTAGATTTTATAACAAGCAATTTGACAATTGAAAAAACAAAAGATCACCATAACAATTTAATTCCAGATCCACACAAAAAGTTTTATTAAAACTTGACAAGGACGTAATGAATTTAATAAATTGTTCTGTTAATTATATAATACGTAAAACAATATCATTTACAGATTACCAAATGATTAAATAATATTTAAAATAATTATAATTTGTAGATTACAATTAAAGCCTTTCATTTGACTAGACTGTAAAAAACAGCAATTGAAAAAGGACGGCTATGTGAACCCAGTAAAGAACTTTTCTGAAGCCCTGCTCAAGTTCTACTTCCAAGGTATTCTTCCGCCTCATGCAAACAAAGTGTTTAGAAAATTACGACAAACAAATACGCACCGCATTCAAGCGCAATCGGTTCATTACTATTTTGCACGAGAACTATTTCTTACTAGGAATTACCAACACATTAATTTTCTCCCCGTTTTTATTTATATTAATTATAAATTGAAAATTTATTTTTTAGATTTAATATGAGTAAATGTTAAATTTAACCAAAAAATTTATAATTAATTTTAACAAAGTATGAACAGTTTGTGTTACACAACATATCTAGAAATCAACCAAACACCTCATACATGGGGTTATTTTTTTATAGGTTTGATTTAAAAAGTGTAGAGTAACCGAAAATAAGTTAATTACATCGCATTTGCATAACAACTTTTTAAAAGTAGCGTATTAACATTTAAAAATATAAATTTTTTAAAATAATGCGCTAATATTAACGTAACCCATGTGCTTTTAACATGCCAATAGGAAGGAAAGCAGTTGAATGTTGCAACAAATACATTAGTTGCTGCGCCACTGGCATGTGTACTGCACTCTACACCACATACACTCTGGTTAAAATCTGAAAATAAATTTTCTGGAAAAGAAACGTTTTAGGGCTCATAGGTGGGGTGAAAATTGCAATTAACTCAGAGTGAAACCTCTTTGCACTCATTATTACATCATTATGAAATAATTTGTCACTGAACTCTGTACACTGCATTTAAGATTTTGTTGGATGGAAAAGTAAGCTGACATTTCCTGAGGAAGGAGAGTGCTTTAGAATTTCATTTGTCAGAGGTATGATAGTTTATAAATTTGCCAAATTGCCTTAAAACCCTCTAAGAAACAGTTCGCAAATATACAGCATTAGTTAATGTGTATAGTGTAGAAAGTTCGTATGTTTAAGTTTTTTCCCATGCATGCATGATAGCGTTCATTAAATTTCTCAGAAAATAGTTAAGTTCATAGGGAAGTTCCTAGCTTTGAATAGCAGCTACCCTCAACGTCCTTATATACTTGCCGCCTGATGAATGTGTGGTATTATTTTTGTACAATGTAGATGATAAAAATTCCATTAGATTTCAAAAGATTACTACAAAAAATTATAGTGCACGCTTTCAATGAGAAAAATAGTTGTATCACTACAAATAATTGATAAATGAACTGGTATTTTGGCACCGCACATATATTCAAAACTATAAACACTAGTTACATCAGGTAATACTTAATTGGCATTGACATGCGTGTCTGGAGAGGATCACGGAAGAAGTGAGGTGATGCTAGCCGATGATAGGGGCGTGTCCTAGGGCCTGGCCACGTCCAATAGCCAGGCCGCCAAGGAGTATAGCAGGAGCTGCCGCAGGAAGAGCAGCTGGCAGTATGGGACTGATGGCTGGCACAGCGGAAAGAGGAGCCAATCCTCCTGCCAGCAAGATGCCACTCCTCTTGTCCCTGGCCTGTCCCCCAC